>JAAGKR010000641.1:27847-132343 GCA_011419295.1 Clarias macrocephalus | reverse complement strand
CTCTCTCTCTCTCTCTCTCTCTCTCTCTCTCCTCAGGTGGAGTAGCAGACAGTGTAGCGAAGCTGATCTTCAGACAGGACGTCCCTCCTGGAGCAGTCAAAGACATTGTGCAAAAGAGTGTGAGCAAGGAACAGCGTGAGGAACAGCGTGAGGAACAGCGTGAGGAACAGCGTGAGGAACAGCGTGAGGAACAGCGTGAGGAACAGCGTGAGGAACAGCAGGACGCCCTGCACACACTGGAGGGTAACTATGATTCCTAACCCTCTGGTTTATCTGCACGAGTTCAGCAGGCAGTAATACAGTAGCACACATTATTTCAGTTTCTGTAGCTTTTATCATAAACCTTTGGCTGGAGGATGGATAGATGTGGGGTTTTTTTTTCTTCAGTTTTTAACTAGTGTGTGTGTTGTTGTTGTTTCAGAGCTGTTGGTGTGTGTGTGTCAGCGGTTCCCCCACTCTCTCTCTCCTGATGTGTTGTGGGCTCACTGCTGTTGGGAGTACATGGTGCAGTGGAACAAAGACCCAGAGGCAAGCCTGTGAAGAACACTTCTCATATACTTCTCATATGTCTCTCTCTCTCTCTCTCTCTCTCTCTCTCTCTCTCTCTCTCAAAGTGGTTGGACAAAGTCGGGGGAGGGGCTTTCCTTATGAGGTCACTGTAGGGGTAAAATCTAATCGGCTTGTGTAAGCCTCGGCGGAATGTTTTTGGTTTTGTGCACAAATCCAGATGAAAGTGTCTGAATGGTGAACACTCAGTGGCATGATGGTGATTACACATGTGATTTGAACATTTGGTCTTACAAATACAGATACTATAAGAGATGGTAATCACTAAAGTAACTTTGATGTTTTGTTGGATTGTGAGTTCCATTACTGACACTAAAGCCACTAAGCATGATTCTGTGTGTGTGTTGCAGGTGGGCCGATACCTGGAGTGGTCTGTGGAGTACCTGAAGATGATCTTCAGTCCTCACATTCAGTTAGGTGCGACATTTTTGTAAATTACAATAAACATAACGTTAATCCTAGTGCATCGTAGTCAGAACAAATTGCACTGCTGTTAGTCCGACTTTAGGCCACGCCCACTTTGCCAGAGTAAAGGGATTAATTGTTACTGTTTTAATTATTTGATTATTTATCTTTTGGTCCAGACATTAGACCTTTATGGAAAGTATGGGGTGGTGGTAATGAACGTTTTTGGACTAAAAGAAACTCTCTCTCTCTCTCTCTCAGGGATCGCCACTATGATGTGGAACACATTTATCGTGAAACGTTTCTCTGCTGCAGCCTTCTTAATGGAAAAGGTGTGTGTGTGTGTGTGTGTTTCTGTTGTACATCTGAACATCTGTGAAATCTGAAGAGTGCTGAACTTGTTTATTGATTTTGCGTGCGTGTGTGTTTAGGTGGGAAAAGCTCCTAAGGATAGACTCTGTAGACGGGTGAGTGGTCAGAAGTCTTCTTTGGAAAATTGTTCATTCTCTTAAGTAAGGACTAATGACGTGTGTGTGTGTGTGTGTGTGTGTGTGTGTGTGTGTGTGTGTGTGTGTGTGTAGGATGTAGGAATGGGCGACGTGGCCATGACCAGCTTCCTGGGCTCCTGCGTACAGCTCCTGCAGGCTCTGATGGAGGTCTCGTCTTCCTCCTTTCTTCCTTCTTTTCCTCATTTTCCCAAAGTAAGAATTGAGCAGCGCGAGCAGGCAGGACCGCAGGGCTTTTAAGCAGGCGTTAGACGTCACCTTAGAAGTGCACTGCGGTGCTCGGAGATATGAAGCCTGGCACGAAAAGGCAGAAAAGATTTTCCGCATGAATTTTGCCAGCAGTTTTACGCATAAATGCCTGATGCATTACTCGCGCATGTTAATTAGGCATGTACGAATATTAACAAGCTTTTATAGCTTAACAGTTGCTTAACTTTGTCTCATATTCAGTGAGTGTATAGTGATTGTCACACAGCAGCATCCATGGCCTCGCACTCTAAAATTGCTTTGGCTGCACAAACACACTTCCTGCCCAGTGGTCATATCGTGTAGCATTACACTGTGCATGTGCACAATCCGTGATGCGTGTTTGTGTTCGTGTCAGGCGGACTCGGGGGTGGAGGAGGCAGGCTTGCCGGAGGTGTGTGTGGAGGAGGTGTGGGGCGGAGCCGAGGGTCCAGCATCCATAGCGGAGTTGGCGCTGCAGCAGAGGGCGGTGCATTACCCGCTGGTGCAGCATCACTGCCTGTTAGCGTCGCTGCTTCACGCCGCCATGAGCTTCTCGCTACGCCTCAAACCACTCAGCCTCTTCGACACCAAGGTTGTGTGTTCACCTTTTACATTTTTATGATTATGCTAGAACTTTATTATTTATATATCAGATTAGAAAATATTCAACGAAGAATGTATTTGAAATGTGTGTGTGTGTGTTATAGGGGAAGAATGCATTTTTCAGGGAGCTGACTTCAATCCAGCTTCTGCCCAGCGGGGACATGGACCCCAGTCTGGTGGCTCTCAGACAGGAAGTAAGCCACATTTCCATTTCGTGTGCAACAAAACAAGACCGTTTAGATCAGTCCAGACATTGCATTGCATTTGACTCTTCCTGCGAGCCCATAGTTAGTGCACTACATAAAGTGTGTAAGGCATGGTAACCAGCTAGCCTGCTACGTAGGTTAGCCAACTATTTTTTAGCCATCCTTTTTTTTTTATCTGCCCTGAGTCTACATCTGTGTTTTTGAAATATGGAAGCCAGTTCATGACTCATACTTTGCATGCATGTAAATCCACTGCACCTCCACATTAGTCCTGTTATCAGTCTGAGGTTTGTAGTTGTTGGTGTACGACAAGCATTCTTCACCATCAGAGCTGATTCATTACGGAGTTCTTTATAGAGTTTAGAGGCTCAGTTTAATACTCTCTGGTTCTTCTAGTAACAAGAAGATCTCACTATTTGTAACACCATGCCACAAATTTTAATTGTGAAAAGCTTTCTGGTTTCCAAACTGCACAGGAAGCAACACTGCCTGATTGGCTAAAAAAAGCAGAAAAAGCAGAATTGCAGAAAGATTGTAATAATTTCAGGGGCAAAATTTGGAATTTCAGGAAATAAAATAAACATTTTTTAAAAAGTCAGAATTCACTCACTCATTCACTCACTCACTCATCGTCTATACTGCTTGATCTGTTATTTAGGGTCACAGGGGGCCTGGAGCCTATGCCTGGAGACTTGGGGCATGAGGCGGGGCAAAATCCATTGCAGGGCACACACTCGCACACTCATTCACACACTACAGGCATTTTTTATTTTAATGCCAGTTAGCCTAATCTGCATGTCTTTGAACTGTGGGAGGAAACCGGAGTACCCGGAGGAAACCCACCAATCACGGGGACAACAAGCAAGCTGCATGCCCACAGAGACGGGAATCGAACCCGAACCCTCGGCGTGCAAGACGACAGTGCCAAGTCAGAATTCTGAGAAATTAAATTCAAATTATGAGCAGTGATTTCACAATTGTGAGGAAAAAGTCTGAATTCTGAGAAAGTCAAAATGTGAGTAATAATATTGCTGCTGTAAAGGAAGAATAAGATAAATAACATTGCAAAATTACAAGAATAAAAGTTGCAATCTAGCAAACTTGTTTTTAAATGTGGCTCAAACACAGCCTCCATAATGTCAGGCCAAACAGATTGGAAAGCAATACTTTTACATTGTGTGTGTGTGTGTGTGTGTGTGTTTATATAGTTTTTGCTGAGTGTGTTGACAGCGTGGGTGAAGGCTCTAGGTGAGGAGCAGGAGGATGAGCGTGGTGTGTGTGTTCGAGCGAGAGTCAGGGATCTGGTGTGGAAGGAGACGTGTATGGAGCTGGCCTCACTGCTGCAGCTCAACACCGACATCCTGCGCAGACACCTCGTCTGTGAGCTCTATAACCAGGGCCTGGACCTGCGCGCTGAGGAGGTGCGCGCAGACGCCTACACACACACACCTACACACACACAGCTTATTTGCAGAAATGATACAGCACCATGAAAGTAAAGAGAATTCTCTCTGATGTAGAGCTTATTCTCTCTCTCTCTCTCTCCATGAAGGTGATGTTGGAGGTGGAGGATAAGGATGTGTTGGGTTCTCAGCTCTTGGTTCTGATCGGTCAGCGCCTGGCCTACTCCCTGTTCCACTCCGAGACTCAGACCAAAGCCAGCATGGAGCTCCTGGCACGGCTTCCCCCCACCCTCTGTACCTGGCTCAAGGCTATGGTGAGCGTCCACCTCACCTCACGTTCGGGTCTGCTGTATGTCCAGCTCAGTGCAGGAGTCAATAAAGTACCTAAATTATCACCAGACTTGATTATAAAGTTCATTTGTAAATGGATAGATATGGGAATTAATCAGAGCATCATGTCCGTCTGTAACATTCTTACACAAATTACTGAAGCTGCTTCATTTAACCTTTGCAGGTTTATGTATTGTTTTTTTTATTTTTATTTTTTTTAAGTTAAATAAAATATAAGTAGATAAGTGGTTTATTATTAGATTTGAGTTAAATAAAACAAAATTATAAAGGATTGAATAATAAAAAAAAACAAATGAAATAAAATAGAGTATAACAAATTCAATAAATTATTTAATCTGGAATAAATACCAAAAAATTAAAATAAAATAAAAAACTGAATCTTTTTAAGCGTATTAATTTAATTTTAGTTGAAACTTTTTAAAAATCCTGGGTTTGTTAACTTTTGCCCTTTATTTTACATTATTATCTAATAATCTAATTCATTTATTTTACCAAATTTTATCTTTTAATTTTTTTATTTTCAATGTATTTCCTGTTTTTTTTTTTTGTTTGTTTGTTTGTTTTTATTTGTAAAAAAATTTTTTTTAACGCTTTCCAAATTTAAAAAAAAAAAAAAAAAGGTGGTCTCTCTCGCTCTAAAAAACAAAATCTCTATCATGCCAAAAAAATGTAAATTAAAAAAATCTGTCTTTACTGTTCAAAATATGTGTTTTATAGAATAAGAACACACTTTTTAGGAAGTTAAGACCCTAACTCGATCCTATAACGTATCGGTGGTGTAACCTGTAATGAGACTGTGTGTGTGTGCGTGTGTGTGTGCGTGTGTGTGTGTGTGTCCCCT
Organism: Clarias macrocephalus; assembly: GCA_011419295.1. Taxonomy (NCBI): domain Eukaryota; kingdom Metazoa; phylum Chordata; class Actinopteri; order Siluriformes; family Clariidae; genus Clarias; species Clarias macrocephalus. The sequence goes on along the minus strand of JAAGKR010000641.1, from coordinate 127,233 downwards.
CCAGGACCCGAGTGATCTCCGGCGCCCCTCTGTACCTCTGCAGCAGGTCACCCGGCTGGTGAGCCGTGTGATCGAGATGCTGCCGGAGAAACACGCACAGTACAACATGTCACTGCATCTGCTGGAGGCGGTGGACATGCTACAGGAGGACGAGTGAGAGAGAGCAAGAGGGAGAAAAAATATAGAAAGAGACAGGATACTTTCCATGTCATTTCCATTCAGTCTCTTTCTAAGCGCAGGTTTCTAAATGAAAGCGTTCCCACTCAGACGTTTCCCCAGACATCAGCATCAGTCAGGACGTGTTCGGCCCGGCGTTTAGCTTTGCACCGGAGCTAATCATGATAATGTCATTAACAAGATTTTTCTAAATATTACAATTGCCTTCATACGTCCACCACGAAACCTTTATTTATATATATATATATATAACACACTGCTTGTCGTGTTCATATAGGATCGATGATGATGAGGAAGATCTTACAGCACTTTGCCTGGGATTTACATTTTTGTAATGAAAAAGCGCCATTTTTGTCCTTTTTTTGTGTTTATTGTGAAATGTAGCAAAACATCCACGAGACAAAAAAAAAAAGTCACACAAACTTGGATTGTTGTAAAGCGCTCACACAGGACACTCCTTCCTTAAAAACGTATCTGTCTGTTGTACGTTGTATTTGAGCTCGTTGGTATAAACCCATGAACATGAATCAACACCGTCTGACCAATCACAATGAAGTATTCAGCAGCGCCATGCTCTAAATGACAATCTACACCCGAGACAGCCTATGAGCTCTGATTCACAGTTATACAGTAGCCCCGCCCATAAACCGAAACAAAGCTCACTGTTCTCAGGTATCAGTGACATGATCTATAATCAACATGAGTGGGCGTGGTCATCTTGTGTACAAGTATAAATAATTTTTCATTACAATTGCGATTTATTTCCTGAAACATAGGGGGCGCAAACCACTTTAACATAGCTACTGCGTAAAACCTGAAAACGCCGAGCACGTCCTGGCTGACGAACGAGACGCTTGGATGACACATAAGAGACTTGCGCGAGTGTGTGTTTGGTTCCGTTTCACATTTTAATAGAATGAGCAAGAGTCAAAGCCGGCGTGTGCGCATGAGAGAGAACGTTAGATCAGTGTTTGCAGTTGTTCTATGCATTTTAATCGTGAACAGCGTGTTCAAAGCCCAGCCTTAGTGCTCGATGCTGCTAATACGGTACGCAGTACTTCATTCTATATGCTCTGTGTGTTAGGTCAAAGGTCAGGGGACATTAGCCATAGTCCATGTGCAGGAAGAAGAGAGCGCTTTGTTTCGTTATTAGTTGAAATATGTGGAGATTTTCTTCTTTTCTGTCCTCAATCATCTCTTGGGTGCCATGTCCATACTTACCAGCTGTCTGTCTGTCTTTTCTTTCTGTTGTATCCTACATGTAATTTATGCGTCTACTACGAATCCTGTAGTTACACCAGAGACGGAGGTATATTATAAGATATTAGATTATATTATGCAGAATCACCGCTCTGTGCGCTTTCACACACTCACGTCATTGCGCACCGGTGCTGCTGTTTCTTATTGTACAGTGCTAAATACACTAAAAGTGCTATATAAAGGATTAAACAGATCACACGAGTTTTGTTTTGTTTTACACACACACACACACACACACACACAGTTTGGCATGAGTAGCAAAAGAAAATGACTATACAGTATCAGTTTCTTAAGGTGCAAGTTTTAAACCAAGCCTACAAGCAAAAGGCTGAATGAAGAGGGTGTGGCTTATTGGAATGGGCGTGTGTTAAGGTCTCTTTCAGAGATGCCAATTGAAGAAAGAATCTCATAAGGATCATATGGATGGCATCCATTTGCAGATCCGTTTTGCGCCTTTTTATTTAAGTTTACAAGGAAACGCAATCGTTCAGTACAAAGCAGTTTGTCATTTACAGGTGAACAGTGCGACAGTTTAGCTCAGAGTCTTTTCAATCAACTTTTCAAGCAACAATGTAAATAAAAATAAAATGTGCTCTTCATTTTTTATTTTTACTACAGACTCCCACATTCTCGTTCTGCCTCTCATATATACACATATGAGACATAAACATAAATAAACACACAAGGTCTGGGAAACTGATCCTCCTTACATTTTCAGTGAAATGAACAGCTCTGGGCCTGTATTTACTAAATGTCTCAGAGTAGGAAATAGCACTACTAAATAAACACTGCTAAGCGGGGAAAAGAATATTTTCAGTCCTAAATTAACTTCGAGTGCGATTCTGAGATACTTCGTACATATGAGCCCTGATTTGCAATTTAAAAACTAGCTCCACCCTCCCACTTTCCCATGTGTTTTAGCACTAAAGTGGGCGTGGTCATCATCAGGTCGTATTGTAGGTGTAATTTCCCCTCCCAGGATCCAGAGAGCGCTACCATAACCAAGTGCTTCTTTAACATACCTCTTGCATTTATTGTTCTGTACAGCAACAGGAATTGTGGGTAAGGAGCATCCTTTGGCTTCCTGGCCGGAATGGGCAGAGCCAGGAAAAGTGCAACCATCGATAGTTCTATTGGGCGTCGCTGACGACGGTTTGGCAGCGTGAGCACGGGCAGTCGGGCGTGTCCGAGGTGTAGCGGCGACACCGAGGGCAGCGGGACAGAGAGATGGGAACCGCAGCTACGGAGTAAGCGCTTTCTTCACGGATAACTCCACCTACAGGATAAACGGGAAAGCAGCATTACACAGAATAAGCGCGAGATGCTTCAAAAGACCCGTGAGGATGAGCGGTGAGCGTCTTTACCCTCCAGGTTGATGAGAAAGCTCCCCTTGCTGATGACTGCGTCAGAGGGCAGGTCCCGTGGCAAAGAGCCAATCAGCGTGGTGCGCGATGCCATCATCAGCTCCGTCAGCTGCGAACACGTTGAAGTCGGTTCCTCCTGCAGGGACTGAGAAATCACGCAATCAGATTAGAGGATGTGTGGACACGGAAGACAGGACGTCAGTTTCGGGTTCCAGCCGTACCTCCATGAGCTCAAAGAGGAGGCCGGGCTCGATGGCGATGGTCAGGTCGTACTCTGCTGCATTGCATCCTGGGATGGATGACAGGAAGGAGTCTCTAATGGCACACGCCCCCTCGACAGCCTCCTCCAATCCAGGTTTCCTCCACACCGAGCTGCTTTTAATCCAGCCGCTCTGGAACAGAGTCTCGCCTACTGCTGAGCGAAACGAACAAGCAGGTCAGGTCGTGTTACGGTTGCTATAGCACCAGATCATGCAGAGAGAACGGAGACGGTGGTCTCAGGGCTAGTACGTATTAATAGAAAGTAAGAACAGGGTGATTTGGATTCCAGTATGAGATGTGTGCGTACCGTCGTGCCCTGGTGCATGCTGGTACACCTCCTCGGCCAGGTGAGGCAGGATCGGTGCGATGGAGCGCGTCACGCCGTCTAAAATCTCCTCAAGAACCGTCTGACACGACCTCCTGCCCAGCGAGTTCTCCGCATCGCAGTACAGCCTGAGAGAGAGAGAGAGAATGTTAGACGTGTTGTCTCCTGGTATGCAACACAAATGCCCCAGGTCGGCTTATCATGTTTCTGTGTAGCATCTGCTGTCCAAGCCCCTGTGAATGAGCGGTTACTATAGAAACGCTAACGTATCAGAACGAGCACATTAATATAAACCTACTGCGCTCTCCTGTCAGAGGTGCTGTTCTAGGAAATTCAACACCTTCTTGACCAATCAGAACTCGGCACACATGACCCACCGACCCACCCACCCACCCACTCACTCACCTGTCTTTGATGATGCTGAAGTAGAAGCTGCTCAGGTCTCGAGTGATGAAGGCCTGCAGGAGGCGGATCACTCGGCCGCAGTCAAACTCGTTGTAGGCGTCGGTTACCTTACGCACGCACACAAAACACGCGTTAACCGCAGGCAGGATCGTGACTTACAGGCATGACTGTGTAAAAGTTTTAGCGCAGCAGCAGGAACGTATGATTTCTAATGAACACACCTTCATGCTGTACTCCCGGAGCAGGTGCAGTAAGTACTGGTCGATGTAGTGCATGTCTTTGGAGTCAACAGCGTGAGTGCGAGGGTCAAAACCGTGGAGGTTCCCCAGCAAGAACCGCAGAGTGTTCCTCAGCTACAACAGAGAGAGAGAGAGTGTGTGTCATTACAGGTGTGTGTACGCGATGTGTACACTAACCAAATACAATCTGAATTTATTAGATTTCTGATAGTTATATCACATTATAATCATGCTGTGTGTGTGTGTGTGTGTGTGTGTGTGTGTGTGTGTGTGTGTGTGTGTGTGTGTGTGTGTGTGTGAGTGAGACTGAGACCTTGTTGATGTTCTCCCTGGCTGCGTTCAGTGCTTTGGGTCCGATCTGGACCTCAGAGAAAATGTTGGACTCTGCGACCCACCACCTCAACACATCTGCACCATACGGAGGAGAAACAGATAAATCCTGAGAGAGAGACAGAGAGGAGGATTACTGATGGATTGGTAGATGATAGAATGGATGAGTGATTACACGGAGGGATTTGACTGAATGAAGGGTGGATGATTGGAAGGCACACTGAACGACATGATTAAACCCAAGGAGAGATGGACTGATGGATGGATAAATATATAAACACGGTTGTGGATAAATTGATGGATGAAAGGAATGAAAGACAAGTGTATGGACTAAAGGAAGGGCAAAGTAAAATATTGAAGAATACATCCAAGGACCAATGGATGGATAAACTAACTGATGGATGTTGGTCTGATAGAGCCATAGACTGAAAGATGGATGGAAGCGTAAATAGCCGGATTTATAAATGAATAGAAAGAAGCATATAAACTGATGCATGGACAGAAGCATGTACTGTATGAACGGATGGATGGATAGTAAATACATAATCTGATGGACTATTGGTTGGCATAGATCGAAAGATTGATAGATGGAGGGATGTCCAGATTTAGATGAATGAAGAATACATAAACTGAAGGACTGGTGCCTGGATAGTGATGCAGACTAAAAGACAGATGAACAGACGAACACATAATGGATGGATGGATGCATGATGAAGTGAAAGGAGGATGGACGTAATGAATGGACAGAAATCATTTAAAAGGAGGAATAGACAGAATGGCTTCTGAATGGACAGACAGATGTACAACTGAATACACGAGCGTATGTGCCGATGGCTCACCTTTCCTCCGTTAACAACAACATCGGGGTTGACGACGTTGCCCAGGGACTTGGACATCTTCTCTCCCTTCTCACTGAGCACGAAACCGTGGACGACCAACGCCCTGCACGCGCACACACAGGTTTCTCAATAAAATGTAGATTATACATACAGTAAGTGTAGACAGCCATCTGCTATTCTAACACACACACTCACTTATAAGGTGCTTTGCTGCGCACAGCCACACTCGTCAGCAGAGACGACTGGAACCAGCCGCCGATCTGATCCTTCCCCTCCACATACACATCTGCCCTCGGGTCAGCCTCTGAAACGCGCGCACACACAATCACTCGGCTTTCAAAGAATTCAAAACATTCACTGATATAATAAAGTCTGTTTTAAATCTGTTTTAAACACTTAATTATCCACGTCACACAGCCGGAAACGCGTTATCAGGCATGCGAGTGATTACATCCACACGTTATGGGTGAAAAGAGATTAAAGGTGCAATATGCGATGTGCAAAAAGAGTGCACGCGTTATCATCACACCTTTACCAGTGCAGAGGACATCCAGCTAGTGCTCTTATTAATTTCAGGAAAAGAAAACACACACTGCATGCGTGTGTGTGTGTGTGTGTGTGTGTGTGTGTGTGTGTGTGTGTGTGTGTGTGTGTGTGTGTGTGTGTGTGGTGATTTTAGTGTGTTAGATGACAGATCACTTAGCAGAAAGATTAAAATGTAATTATCATTGGGATATATTTTATTTTTTGGTCCACCTTGTTTGCTTAACCAGCCGCGCTTGGCTTTGTCACCGTCTTCCTCACCGGCTGAGGGGACACACACATGGAGATCAACCTACCATGTACCTGGTGTAAGATTCTCTCATACACACACAGAGACAGACTCACCCTGAAGCACAGCAGCCCAGGACGTCCCACTGTCAAACCAGATGTCCAATACGTCCTCACCACGCACATAATCCGTCACGGCTCCGGCTTTACTCTAAAAACACACACACACGTTACTTCTTCTTTATTGTTTATAATCGCAGCTCTGGCAGTAGCGCAGGTTTAGACTAATGCACTCCTTCTAGCGCATTAGCGTTTCCATAGTAACCGATTAACTGTGTTGTATTGTTTACAGTTATGGAAGAAGTCTCCAGTCTTCACTTCTTCACAACCAAAGGGTTTTACATTTTTAAGTACCTTCTTCAGTACATCAGGGGGAAGTAGGGTTTCCAGAGGCTCCGCCCACCAGCTGTCACTTCCCTTCTCTGCAAACACTTTAGCTACATGAGCCACCGTGTGCCTGTCAATCACACAAATAACCGCTTTTATTATTATTATACTTATATTATTATACAAAAAAAAAAAAAAAAGATAAATAGCACAGTGTTAGCACGCTAGGCGTAGTTTTGGTGTACTTGTTGAGGAGAGGTTCCCCGGTCTGTTTGTGGTAGAAGACGGGGATCGGGACGCCCCAGCTCCTCTGACGTGAGATACACCAGTACGTGCGTCTGTCCAGCATGGCCAAGAGACTCGCCCTGGCCGACTCGGGCATCACGCGCACCTTCTGCAGCGCCTCCTACAGTCATGAGAAGTTAACTCGTTTCATTTAAGTGTAAATTAGGCACGTCTGCACATGCAAATTAGACACACTGATCAGCCAATGTGTTTGCATATTAGAAATGATTGGCTCTGACGTTTTATGATGCCGTAACACTTGTTTATCCGGGCTGCCGTCATATCTCAGGATGTGCGAGATTTTTTTTTTTAGCCTTCCCATGACTGCTACCAAGGAATGACGTCATACTCGTTAGCCGTTTACCTCACCTTAGCCACATCTTTCAGGTTTGCTGTGTTTATGAACCACTGCTTGCTGGCTCGGATCATCACCGGCTTCTTAGTGCGCCAGTCGTACGGGTAACTGTGTACACACTGCTCCTCCTTCACCAGCGCTCCGGCAGCACGCAGCATCGACATCACTGACACACACATACAAGTGAACATCACTTTAACATCAATTTAATGAACATGCTATTTTATGATTGAGTATTCTTTTCAGAAATATTTTTTAAAAAATCTGATTCACTGTAGAATCACATCAGCCAATCAGATTCCACTTGAAGCAACATTATGTGAACAAACCTTCTGCACTTTTGGAAGACTTTTCCACATCATTGTGAACAGTATCGTCTCAAGAATCGGAAACTCTGACATTACGGTCAAAAGAGACATTTTTAATTTCCATATTCATAGCGTATGGATTTTTTTGGTGTGTGTGTGTAAATGTTTTGACTCTATTTCACTTAATTTATTACTCCATGTATTACAGTATATGGACTCATTTTCTTTGCACCCTCCTCGGTATTGTCTAACCTGTAGTGTTCCCGTCCTCCAGCACACTCTGCCCCTGTAGCTCAGCCCCCGCCACCTCGGTAAACCTGCCCTCCTCATCCACCATGCACTCCTGCAGACAGACAAACACACACACACTGCTTCAGTTCGTTGTTATTAAATAGCACACAGAGCCAAAAATGTAGGCCCTGAGCACTCTGGTCTGATTTCTGATTGGTCGGTGTCGGATTGATTGACGCACCACCGGCAGGTTGAAGTGAGTGGCGACGCTGTAGTCCTCCATCCCGTGAGCCGGAGCCGTGTGGACCAGTCCGGTTCCTTTAGCCATGGTCACATGATTGGCTGGCAACAGGGGAACCTCTTTACCAGGAATTGTGGGGTGCCGGCAGACTCCGCCCTCCAGATCTGAGCCTATAGAAGAAGAGTGAGAGAGAGAGAGAGAGAAAGAGAGAGAAAGAGAGAGGGGGGGCGCAGAATGTCGGAATGTGAGAAGAAGGGAGGGAAAAGGGGAGAGAGAGAGAGAGAAGGGGAGCAAAAGAGAAAAACAGAGTTAAAGGAGAGAGGGGGAAGTGAGATAAGAGAGAGACGATGAGAGATAGACATGGAGATGGAGGGAAGACACGGAAAGATAGAGGATTGACAGTGAGACGGTGTAGGGTGTAAACAGGTGGGGTGTGTACCTGTGAATGTGGCCAGGGTTTGGAGCTCGGTGCTCAGTGTAGTGCTGAGGTTCGCAATGCGTTCAGTGGCCACCAGGAGGCGCTGTTCATTATCGCTTCTCTTCACTAAAGAGTACCTAAAGAGTGAATATGTGAACACACATACACAGAGATAAGCAGCTCATTCTGACCCCTTCCCTCTGTGTGTGTGTGCGCGTGTGTGTGGACTCACTGTGCCTTCGGCATGTAGCACACTGCCTGGTTGGCTGGAATTGTCCACGGTTGCGTTGTCCACACCAGCACACACACTTTACCCAACTCCCCTGCAACACAAACACACAACAATCTGAATCTAGTGCATTAGCTAGGCCCACTTATTTCCTGTTTGTGTGCGTGAGTGCACAAACAGGTGTGTGTGTAATATTTAGGGGGTTTGTTTACCTGCACTGCTCGCTAGTTTAGGCGGGAGTGTGCTCAGAGGGAAGGTGGCATACACTGCAGTGCTCACGTGCTCTGGGTTATATTCCAGCTCTGCTTCTGCTAACGCTGTCCTACACACACAAGAGAAAACACATTAATCACATAACACACACTAGTAATCCATGAACAGAGATTAGATTCTCCCTCACCTGGATGACGGAGACCAGAAGACGGGTTTGTAGTCCTGATAAATCAAACCCTAGGAGTGAGACAGAGCATACACTCGTTATGTGCAAGGGTTCGCTTGGTTCCTAGATTAGCAAAGCGAGCTAAGCCCTGGCTACGTCCACTCACTATAGAGACACACAGATGACGTTTCACTGCCTCCTTCCAAGGTTTATATTTTTTTGCTTAACAAAAGCTTTAGTCGTACACGATTCAGATAAAAATGTATCTGAATGTAAATCTGATTCAGGATAAGGATGAGGGAGAACGAGGCTTCACCTTGCTGTGCATGTCCTGGAAGACGCGGAGCTGCGCCGCCTCGTACGCCCCGTTAAACGTGTAGTAGCAGTTCTCCCAGTCGGCCATCACGCCCCAGCGCTGGAACGCTGCGCGCTGCCTGGCGATCGCTGATTCAGCAAACTCCCGAGCTGCACAACACGAGGAGAACATCAGGGAGAGCACAGGAAGGTGTGTGGATCATTTATAATGAAACTTTCAGGAGAGATTCAGTGTGTTTTCTGACCCCTGACCTTTCTGTCTGATCTGGAGAGGACTCAGGTCAGTGGTGTTGAGCTCGCCCAGGGCTTTGAGCTCGATGGGAAGGCCGTGGCAGTCCCACCCGGGGACGTAGTTCACTTTCCTGCCCCGGAGCATCTCGAACCGATTGTGGACATCTTTCAGGATCTGCAGAGAACACGGCAATGCAATGAATAAACATGTGCCTGCTGAAATACACACATCTAAACAACAGTGATAAAAGGTTAGGCCATTAATAATTAATATTGGGACTACTCTGTGACATGTTACCTTGTTGAGGGCGTGGCCCACATGGGCGTCTCCGTTAGCATAGGGCGGACCATCATGGAGGCAAAACTCCTTCTTGGCTTTTCTTTCTCTCTGCCACGTGTACAGCTTGTCGAAACCGCTCTCCTGCACAACAGCACGAGAAAACATCCAAATCAAACATATACAGTGCATTAAAGGGGAAAAAACGCATCCTGCGTGACATGGTCTTCAGCAACATCCCAGATTTACGGTCAATTTAAACTCTCTGGTTTGTCAGTTTCCCACAGCGACGTCTGATCAACACTCGAGACGAGGACAAATGAAGAATATCCCCTTTTTTCATCCCAGTGAATTTATTTAATTAGTTCTTGTTACTTTTTAAATGTAAATACTTAATCAGAAATAATTCACAGGGATTTTAAACCTTTTTTTTTTTTTACTTTTTACTTGTTTATTGTTTTAAATGACAGAGATAAAAAAAAAAATTAGATAAGATAAGAGTGTGTGCAAATGCCGGATAAAAACAGATGAAGAGTTTGAGACACAGAGCAAGAAAAGGGAGAGAACTTTTTTTTTTTTTTAATAGGAAGACTGAACCGGTTGGGACTAAAGGGCCCAGAAGCAGTGATGCAACTTACTGGATGCCAACTGTAGTTAAACAAAAACAAACAAAAAAACCTGCAGGACCTTTACTGACCACTGGGGGTCAAACTTTGGGAATCACTGTTAAAGATTTGATAAATTCCAAACAAATATTTGCAGCGTTTGTACAAAACCGAAATTAGTGTTGAAGATAAATTCATGCAACTTTATGTGAAGCACATAATGATCGTTTCATCTGCTCTCCTGTGTGAACTCGACTGAATTCAAACTTTATGCCACATCGCAGAATCCGGTCCTGTTTGTGTCCGCCTCTTTCTTCTCAGATCTGCGTCAGAAGTTACCAAGTCATATTTTACGATCAGTCCGAGTTACGTGACTATTAGAAATGTTCATGAATATTATGTGTCTTTAAAAATCTGTCAAGGGTTTTTCTAACATTAGTGACTGATTGTTTTCATACATATATATCATTTGAACAGTCGCTCACTTGCTCATCTTTTGTACCACTTTATCCTGTATACAGTGTTGCAGGGGGGGCCTGGAGCCAACCCCAGGAGACTTCGGGCCACGCACACACACACACACACATTCACACACACACATTCACACACACACACACCATGGACAATTTGGGAATGCCAATCAGCCTAATCTGCATGTCTTTGGACTGTAGGAGAAAACCAGAGTACCTGGATGAAACCCACCAAGCAGGGGCGGGAGAACATGCGAACTCCATATTCGAAGCGGGATTTGAACCACTACCCTGGAGGTACAAGGCCACTAAACTGCCATCATTTAAACATTACGTCATGAATATCAAATGAGATTTTAAAGTCACTGGCACACTGCCAGAACATAACGTGACGTCATAGAGAGACGCAATCACTAAGTTTGATGGAAACAATACACAAACGTCCAAAGTGTTTGAGGATGAAGTTTACTTTAAAACAGGTTGTACAGGTTATTACTAGGGGGTACAACACCTCAACAGGAAGTGACGTTATAAGTACACTAGATGAGCTTCCTGTAAAAATTCGGAAGTCATTATGAGCGTAAAATAGCGCAGGGTGTGTGTGTGTGTGTGTGTGTGTACCCGCTGTATCTGCAGCTCGAGATCCAGCAGCTTCTGCCCGCTGAGCTTCATGGGGAAGTCTGTGCGGGGCAGCAGCACGGTCTGCCGGTACTCTCCCCCCGGGCTGTGAGCTCCTGCCCCGGCAGCGGCCGCCGCGTCCCCGGCGGAACTGAAGGAGAGAGCGGGCCGGACCGCGGCGACTCTGCGTACACTCAGCCCCCGCCTCGCTACAGCGGAAATACGGCAGAGCAGCATGTCGGGGAACCTGTTCTCACACCTGGAAATAACTTTATAAATAGAATTCAGTGTGGCAATTCGTTCACTTCCATCTGTGTTTGCTGCGACCTCTTCGGCGTGCGGCTTTCCATGAGATGTTTCCGCCCGGAAGGTTTCTAATGTTGCACAAGTACGGATGCTGTGAAGCGACATTCGGCCAAGTTCATTTATCGTCTGCACAAAACAAACACAATCCAGAACTGCGTAGCCAGGGAGGATAAGAGGCAGCAAATAAAAACAGACAAATATAAAGGCAATTTAAAAAGTAGATAACACATTTTATAATATAATATAATACAGGAATAAAAGCAAGGATATATGTCAAATTCTAACAGCTTTGGAGTTTTTAAAAACTTAATACTTTCAAAAATCTTCCATTATATTTTTTGAATGCAACAACGAGGGGTATACAAGTATTACATTTTCATTCATGAATAAAAAAGTGTAGGAATTATAAGATTACAGACGCAAGGAGCGATGAGCGGGTACAGAAACGTACAGAAAGGAACATTCAAAATTAAACATTAAACATACATTATGTGTACATTACATACATTACTACATTATTAAACGTACATTGAAAGTGGAAAAACATTATTTACAAGTACAATATACATACAAATGTCAGAATATATTAGTTGATATGGTTTATTTGCCTTGTAATTTGAGGTAGGGGTATAACGGTACAGAAAATTCATGGTTTTGTATCTTTTCAGTACAGTAAACATCTTTTCTTTCATAATAAATGTTCTTTTATTTTGACTGTACATTTAGGAATCTGGCAGATGCCCTTATCTAGAGCGACTTACATTTTTATCTCATTATACATTTGAGCAGGTGAGGGTTAAGGGCCTTGCTCAAGGGCCCAAGAGGGACAACTTGCTGGTCGTGGGATTTGAACCTGGAACCTTCCGAACCATAGTCCAATGCCTTACCCTGCTACCCCTGTTACCCTGCAACTTCTATAAACCCCTGAAGGTCTGATGCGACAGCCATAATAACTTGCATTAAAAGAAAAGCAAAGGAATCAAATTCAGAAACTACATAAGATGTTATGCCATTGTTAAGACACTCATTAGTACCGAAGCTTTGTGCCTCTCATACCTCTTTTCTTTCCCAGTAACAAAATGAAAATAACAGGCAGATATAATAATAATAGCAGACATGAGTGCCTAGGGTGGCATAATTTGCATAATGACAGACTCTATGGAATAGGCACTGTTTTTTGTTAGTACTGTATTTCCATACACAAGGCCACTCCTCCAGGAACATAATCTCTGGAAAGTACAGGAGACACTAACTGTACAAATGGAGGATCAGAAGGGAAGTAATCTTTATAAGAGAAGTTGAGCAGAATATAGTCAGCCCCTTCTTTTTCTTTCCAGACCTGTAAGTCACTATGTAATGGACTATCTGGATCAACCATCCTCAACTTGACATGCCATTCATAAAGACTGTCGTTGACTAGCTCCACAGAGTAGATACCTGTCTTATAACTCTGTGACCTATAGATGACCCTGAGCTTCCTTCATAAGACGGTCTGAGGCCTGAACTGAGCCAGACACTGCGCCATTCAAGTGGTCCTGCCTTTGATTCCTGTGGATTTTTTCCAATATAGCAAAGTTTTCCTTTTCTATCCCATCATTTTCACCAGTCACATTAAACTTACAACTAAGCTCATCGGGTTTCCAGTCGATAATTCTGAAACGCTTGTGATTCTGGTCAAAAATTCACTCCAAGAACTTTAATTCGTCCATGAGCCCTGACACAGACATCTTCCAACATACAAACATAAACATATAAACTTGTACAAACTTGCAATAATTCCCTGAACAAATAAAAAATATACAAAAAGACACATTTCTTTCTTTCTAAATACTTTTTCTTTCTGCTATATTATAACATTATAAAAGACATTCTACATTTATAAAGGAGTAGTGATGCTAAGTGAGCTAAAACAAGGACTGTTTCCTGACATTAAATGTCATAAGCACATACACATGTACAGTATATGTAAAACACTTTGCACTAAAAACTTCCAGGGAATCTATTTGACTTGTAAACACTGCTAGCCATAACATAATTGTGATATTTCCAGTTTGTTATCTTGATGAAACTGCAGGATTGTGCGCTGCTGCTTCCCTGTGGTGCTAACACATAGCCAGAACCTTACTGTACACATGTAAATAATAAGACAGGTCTTTGATTAGACAGATAACATTCATAGGTCAGCACATGGAATTTATTTAACAGTGAAATATGTTCCAGGATGAAAAGGGATGCTCTGTAAACCTCTGGGCTAGAAACTGTTTTAAGTTTCAGAAGAAATGTATTAATAGCATAGAAAACATCTTAGAAACATAAATAAACAAATAAATAATTCATAATAAAGAAATAAATATCTTTCTGAATACTCTTTAAACTAAATATTCAAATAAAAAAAATTGTCACATACAGTACACAACCATATAGTATGATATGCAGTGAAATGCTTATACGACTATTCATGACCGAAAATGAAAAGATAGGATAGCAATAAAAGAAAAATATAAAATTAAACACTTTGGGATGAACATACAAATTTACAATATAGACAGATATAATAATAATAATAATAATAATAATAATAATAATAATATATACAATAATAATATAATTACAATATAAATATATAAAATGTATAAATTATACAGGATGTGCAGAATGTGAAATATAACCATAATATAATTTGTGTATAACCACAGCTGTGAGAGTGAAACGTGAAGCATGGAATTAAATATTATATGTGTCAGCAACATTGTTATTGTCCATGTTTTAAAGTGCAAATTTTGTATGAAAAAAAAGAACAAGAAATTTCATCCAATAACTTTTGCATGTTTTTTTTATTATTATTATTATCATTCATTCATGTTTATTAATTCCAGTTTTTTCATCAAAAATGATTGTGTGCCAATCTCTATCAAACAACAGTATATATTCTAGCTGCTGGAACACCAGTGTCCCTGTCCCCAGTCAAGACAGTTTCATGTTTTTATGTCACCATGTTCTAAACATCATGAAAAGAAACCTCACCTTCAAGCCTGAAAGAAGTTGGAATCTGGACAAACAAAAAACCTCCTGGAGGGACGTTTAGAAGTGTCAGAGGTATGATTGGAGGAATAAAGGTGAGGCATTCAACCCAAAGAACAATAGCGGCTGTTAAGCATGGTGGTGGTAGTGTCATGTGCTGGGACTGTAGCCAGTGGAACTGGTGCACTTCACAAAATGGATGTAATAATAATGAATGAAGGATGGGAATCTCAGAATTCTTCAGCAGAACCTTTAATCATCAGCTAGAAGGTTGGAACCTAAGTGTTTCAGCAAGACAGTAACCAAAAACACACACCAACGCTGGCTGTGAAATGGCTCACTTTAAGCTTTTGGAAAATCAATGATCTAACCATTAAATGTCAAGTCAATGGCAGGAAACCATCACATTCACCTGAAGTCTACAAGAAGAGAGGTCAAATATCCAAACAGAATTCTGCCAGAAGCTTGCTGGGGAAAAATATAAATATAATTTGTCCAATGTGTACATTTAATATCTCATCATATTAACTAGGAGAGTCCGGTAATTAGTTTAGTTAATAGAAGCAGATGTGGTATTTTTATCATTATTGTCTCAGTTTGGTTTGGTAAGAACCTTATGGATCATAGCTCCTTTTATTTACTGCTCATTTCTGTTGTTACTTTAACAGCTTAGCGTTACCAAGGCAACATGCTTTATCCAAATCTATTAAAAACTCACAATACCGAAGTAAAAAAAAAAAAAAAGTATGCTAAGTATATTAAATCCTAGCATGCCTGCGCATACTTTAGTGTACTTGCTCCAGACTAATTAATGACTAGTATACTTGAAGTTTGCTATTTTAGAATAACTAATTTTGTACTAAGTGTATTTAATTTGTAATTAAATTGTACAAAAGCACACTTTTAAATGTATTAAGTATACTTTTGTGTGCTAAAGTGGAACATCTTTAAGTATATTTAGTACCCTTATAGTATATGGCTGTGTGTGTACTAATCTACATACCTGAGAGTAATTAATAAAATTAAAGTACATGATTAATATACTATATGTATATTATTATTGCAGCAGTAGCATGCTGTTATACTTCTGGCCAATTCCAAATACTAAAGTACACTTTGTGGTTAATACAATTATACTTTATTATATCATACAGTACACACAGTCTTCTATAATACTGTTCATTACCGAATCATGGATTAAGCCTGACGATTTAATTCCTCTCTCTAAACTGGTCCCGGTTGACTGTACATTTTTTAACTCCCCCCGTCAAAACAGACGTGGGGGTGGACTAGTGACTGTCATGAAAATCTCTTATCGTGTGCAGTGTTCCTCTATGTCCCCGGACACTTATTCCAGCTTTGAAGCCCAACTTACTGTATCTATCTCGACTGGAACGGCCCTATTTGCCTAGGGCTGATTTACCGTCCTCCACAGTCAGATAAGGATTTTCTTCAGCAATTTACCGACTTCATTGGTAATATCGCCACCAAATTTGATCGTTTCTTATTGCTGGGCGATTTTAACGTCCACTCAAACCCTCTTTCGAGGGATTTCCTTAATTTAATGGAGTGCGTTAAAGGTCCCACTCATCTTCATGGACATACTCTGGACCTTATCCTTTCCTACGGTGTTGATACCACTGATGTTATTGTTTCTGATTATATGCTCTCTGATCATAAGCCTGTTTTATTCTCCATATGTCTTCCGAGCCTTCCTCTTGCCTCTGCTAAAGTGACATCTCTGTCTAGAGTTTATTCCCCACAGTTTTAATTTAATTTTAATTTTAGACAGTGTTTTATAAATTCTTGCTCTCATCTACTTTTGGACTCCCCATTATCAGACCTGGATGCGGTCGAACATCTCAGCCTGTTACATAATGCCTGGCTTGTTGTTATGGATGAAATTGCCCCTCTGAAGCCTCTTAAGCTCAAACCTAAATCTGAAGTGTGGCACACCGCTGAGACCCGGCGACTGAGACAGTCTTGTAGAAAGGCTGAGCGAAAATGGAAAAAAGACAACTCACACATTTCTTCACAGCTGTTTAAAGACGATTTATCAGCTTATCAGAGAGCCGCTAAATCAGCCAAGGCAACCTTTTTTTCGAATTTAATCTCGCATAATCAGTCTAGACCTAAGGTGCTGTTTTCTGTTATTAACTCTGTTGTCAATCCCCCTATAAACACTGTGCCAGTTGCTTCTGTCGCCCTATGTGAAAGCTTCTCAAGGTTTGTTAAAGACAAAATAAGCAAACCTAGTTTGGGAGCTTGTGCTTTTTCTATGAAGCAGCCTGTTCCCCTGCCGTTGTCTGCATTTTGGAACGTTTTTGAACCAGGCTCTATTCAATCACTCAAAGACACTACTGCTAAATTGAAACCATCCTTTTCTCCATATGATGCCATTCATCCTAGATTTTTAAAACAAATTATTGATTCGGTTGAACCGGGCCTAGTGTCCTTTTTTAATAAGTGCCTCTCAACAGGTGTCGTTCCTACTAATTTGAAAGTAGCTACTATTACTCCTCTCCTCAAGAAGCCCTCACTTGATCCGTCTGTCCTAAATAATTATCGCCTTGTCTCTGTTTTACCATTTGTGTCTAAGGTTTTGGAAAAGATTGTGGTTTCTCAACTTCAATCTTTTCTTGCTTTAAACAGATTGTTTGAGCATTTTCAATCTGGTTTTAAGGCGGCCCACAGTCCCGAATCAGCTCTCCTGAGAGTGTTAAACGACATCTTTTTAGCTACTGATACGGGGGATTCTGTGGTCCTTGTTCTTCTAGATCTATCAGCTGCCTTCGACACTATTGATCATTCAATATTACTAAATAGACTAGAGTCTTGGGTAGGTCTCTCTGGCATAGTCTTAAAATCTTTTCAGTCATTTTTATCTGACAGGAAATATCTGGTTAGGATAGGAGATTTCTCCTCGCCGACTTCTTCTTTTCCCTGTGGTCTTCCACAAGGCTCTGTATTGGCTCCTACTCTATTTTCATTGTACAAGCTGCCACTGGGCTCCATTTTTAGGAAGCATGGGGTATCCTTCCACTTTTACGCTGATGACACACAAATTTATTTACCCTTTAAGAAAAATGATGGCTTGGCCATGACTGCTTTGTTAGCATGTTTAGATGAAGTTAAATCTTGGTTATCTCAAAACTTCCTATCCCTCAATGAAAAGAAAACTGAGGTGATAGTCTTCGGCTCTTCGGAACACACGAAGGCCACTGATTTTGATCTGGTTCCTCTAACAGCCTTTAGGTCCTCACAGGTTCGGAACTTAGGTTTCCTGCTAGATGACACATTAAAATTTGATAAACAAATCTCTACCGTGATCGGATCTAGTTTTTATCAGCTCCGTACTCTTGCAAAATTCAAACCTTTTCTCACTTATAAGACTCTGGAGATGGCGATTCATGCTTTCATTACATCTCGCCTCGACTATTGCAATTCTCCGCTTTTGAAGGCCCTTCATTGGTTACCTGTTCACTTCAGAATACACTTTAAAATTTTACTATTTGTTTTCAAGCGCCCATCTACTTATCTGAACTGCTGCACGAACACACTCCGCTGAGAAGTTTAAGATCCTGTGACCAGAACCTCCTTTTAATTCCACACTTCAGACTTAAGCGTAGAGGTGACGGTGCTTTTTCAGTAATTGGGCCTCGTCTTTGGAATGGCTTGCCAATTGAAATCCGTATGGCTCCTAGTCTGACTACTTTCAAATCCCTTTTAAAAACCCATTTGTTTTCACTGGCCTAATAGGCTTTACTGTCCTTATTAAGCTTCTGTGTTTATTTATTTATTTATTTATTTATTTATTTTATTTTATTTTCCCTCTTTCTTAGGCTGTAGTTGTGTAATTTTATTCTTTTATGATGTTTATGTGGATGTACAGCACTTTGGTCAGTCTTGTGGCTGTAGTAAATGTGCTATATAAATAAACTAAACTAAACTAAACTAAACTACACTTTAGTTGTAGCATCGCTCGATCTTGCCGTCCCCAGCAATGAATACACAACAGGATATCATCCAGGCAACAAATCAGAAAAATCATCAATGTGAAAACAGAGATTTGTTTTTACTCAGATGTGTAAATCTGTATTTAATGTTCAATTTTAACATACTGCTTTCTCTATATAGGGATTTCCCTAGAATGTACATGACACAACGTGTATATTATTGGGTTTACAGAAACAGATCAATGCACAATTTGCAAACTCTACTAATATTTCCGAGAAGTAATCACTAAAAGCTCCTGGTGTCCAACTCTCCACCTTTTTCCTTAATGTGCATCCACTGCAATCTCTTAAAAGTAGAAAAAGTAGTAATACCACAATATACAGCTATTTTAATTGTTTGAATTAATATCAAGAGATCAATTATACTTAACTGGAAATAGCAAAATGATCTCACTAAATGATGCTGACTAAAACTTCTTCCAGACCATGAGTTAATGCCAACAAAGGAGTACCAAACATGATAGCATCCACACTCACAAAGCATCTGCATGCATTAGGTACAAATCAGATTTACACATAGCATCTAATTAACCCTGTGTTTGATTTGTTGCTATTTTAATACAACTCCAAGAAAGCCCCCTACAGTATCTTCATATTCCTGTTAAATGGTTGAACAATATATCAAGACACATGCACATATGGCCTATAACACACACCTAGTTGAACAATTCATAAATACAACAAGTACAATTAAATCATTATTCTTCTGTTGTTGTGTCTTATGGTCAAAAAGTACAATAGTATAACAGAAACTTTATACATTCATCCACTTCAACAATAAAACCAGGGCAGTTCACACACTATATTGCCAAACGTATTTGCTCGCTATATGTATGTATTCACATACATATAAATACTTTTGGCCGAATACTTTTGGCAATATAGCGTATCAATTGCAGTCACATGCCATCATCATAAAAAGAATTTGCATCATTTTTCACAAAAAAACATTCCTATGAAACAGCTCAGGTAGGGGGACTTATCAGAACATGTGAACAAAATAAAAATAACAACAAAAAAAAAAAAACAGCCTTAAGAGGGGCTGAAGAACTATTCTTTAAGACTACATTAAAATAAAGAAATTGTAAGAAAAATATTAAGAAATGAAGACTGGCTCAAAACTTGTGTAAAGTACTGTATTTTTTTTCTTGGACTTTTTTTCTTTTCTTTTTGTGCTTGGGGTCATGAAATTTAATCATTTGATCTTCAAGATCTGGCACAGGTTTATGCTAGATAACCTATTTCCTGATGCAACGATTGCATTGGGACTAGCACTGCCAGTGGCTGCATTGTATGGGGCATGGGGTTAAGGGTCTTGCAAGACGAGCAAATCGTTCACAGACCAAGTTACTCGCAATCCAAGGTTCCACTGTACCTGGGCAATTCTGAACTTGCTTTGATCTAAGTGCATTCTTTTTTTTAGTTTGGTTTTTAAGAAGGGAATGCAAATTCGTTGCAGGATGTGTAGACACCACACCAAATCAGCCCTTCACCTCTCCAGGCTTGTCATGTTCATGACAATGGTTACAGTGGAGTCTGTGAAGAAAACTTAAAATCTCAAGAAAAATAAATTACATTTACTACACTTTTTTAGAGAGGAAATTTGTAAATCATTCACATTTGACCAGAACACAACATGATGGCTGATTACATTTCCCAATATATATCCAGACCTGTTGGCTCTCTGCTCAAAATTTTTCCATTCCCTCTTCTTTTCCCCAGTCCTTTTGAGTTAAAACATAGATGTAATTTATTCTCTAAAATAGTCTTTAAATGAAAATAATTACTTTTGCTTTTATTAAATTTTTAATAACTGAATATTTAAAATACATTGTTTTAATGTAATTACTTTATTTTAAAGAGGTGGCGCAGGCGCAGACTGTAAAATTTTTATTTAAAATGAAATATTTGGTAATGTAGAAAAATCTACATCTATCATCTATTGTAGAAAAAATAGATGACTGTGTACATTACATAACCCTGGTGATCAGAGATGTCTAAAACAAAGACAGCTGAAATCAGTATGGAATATTAACCCCACTACCTGATTCATTCACATAGTTATAATACTTTTAAAGTGTATTTTCTCAGATTATGAATATCATAAAGAAGTGGGTTACTTCTTCTTTTCTGTCTATATAAACCTCTGTGGAGACTAAAATCCTTCAGATGAGACAAGATGGAGCTCCTGATACTTTTACTCAGCTCTGCTCTGTTTGGATACACATCATGTAAGTAATTTTCTAATAAGGTCATTTTAGAAGCTCAATGATCTTTTAATTTGCATTAATCTTTTACTTGCTTTATGATTTTTTTATAGCAAAGAGCATTGTTATTTTAGTGTATGGGAAACTGTTCATCATAATTTTGTGACTATTCTAATTTGTTTAAATTTATTTTAATACTCTGATATAAATAAAACTTTGCTGTTGTAACAAAATAATCAATAACAGCAAAGTTTTCTTCTTCTTCTTCTTATACCACAGCAATTTTTTATTTATAAAAGAACATTCTTATTCTTTAAAGGTTAATTTGTTAAGCAAATATGTTTTAGAGGCTATACACTTAGTACTTTCATCACAAGCTTTTGTCTTTCTTTCTCGCTCTTCAAGTTAATAAGACAAAAAAAGAACCTGCAAAGTATAAGCTCACCTGCCAAAAAACACATTTACAGCTGACTCTGGGGACTTTTCCCTTTTTTATGTACTGTAGATTTGTGTCACATCATAAAACAAGAAATTCTGATCTGACCAATCACAAGCCAAGTTTTAACAGTGCTTTAGTAAAGGTTGGTAGAATCTGGATTTTAATATATATTTTTATCTTTAAACCCAGTTCAATCCATAATTATTAATTTCAGATGAATTTTAGGTACTGCCATGAGGTTGCTTGAGACTCTGCATCAGCATTTAACCTCTCACACAGGTAGAGGTATATCTCATTAAACCCAGAGCATTTGATTTAGATCATTAGAGTCACATATCCTTTACAAACTAGTCAGTATGATTATATATATATATATATATATATATATATATATATATATATATATATATATATATATTTTTTTTTTTTTTTTTTTTATGGGTCACACACATAGGAATAAGAAATAACACAGACACTGTACACACTGGTCACATTTTGTGTGGTTGTTTTTGGTTTCTGGTTCCTATGACTAAAAAAAAGAAAAAGAAAAGAAAAGAAGCTCATTTTGAGAGTTCTACACTTTTGCAATGTTTCTCCCATATTCCGTTCTAACTTTTGTTCTATCTGACATGTTTAAAAACCCAATTGACATACTCAACAGCCTCCCCATTAAACACACACCCACAAGGTATTATAATCCTTAAAAGCACATATATATTTTTTAATTGTCATTGATCTAGGCTGTTTCGCATAATATTAAGTTAATATTATCTTCCTCATTAAGATGTAATTAGGGCCAGACTAATGTAGTGGGTGGATAATCAAAAAAAAAATGCTTATAATAAATAAATATTAAATAATAATGATAAATAATTAAATAATAATACACATATTCATATGTTAATAAATTACAGCATTTAGTGCATACAATATACAATATACTGTATAAGTGTTTAGATGCTGGCTGTGTATTATTATTATTGTTAAATATGTTTATATTTTATATTGTGACTTTTTTTTTTTACTTCATACTATATGTTGTATACAAGAACAGGTGGGAGAATTTTAAATATAAACAAGAATCACTACAATTCGGTTATAACCATAACATGATGGAGGTGTAATCAGGTTAGCATTGTTAGTATAGTAATATGCCACAATAACCCAGTGTAATGATGTCGCTATGACGACAGTAATACTGTATGTTTGTACACCATCTGTCACGTTGTACCCTGTGATTAATATAATGGCATAAATGTAAATGTAAATATTTAAAATAAATTGAAGTAAATTGGAATAAAGAACTGACAAGTAAATAAAAAATGTAGAACTTTATTATTTGGGGCACAAATATTAACGTTAAATATAACCATAAACGGATGAAAAAAGTACTGTATGGTGAATTGTTCTTTTGCAAATAAAAAAAAATCTCATTGACAAGTTGCTGTGGTTTAAGAAGAATTAAATATTTCAGGATGCACGGTTCTAGAAACATAATCAACAAACAAACAAGACTAAAAATATGGGATCTCATTTTGTGGGGCTTGTTTTGGGCGGAGACTTATTGTCAGTATAAACATATAATTTATTATTACAGACAGTATTTACTTATTGAAGTATACAATAGTAATTATAAATGTTGTGAATCTGTCTATTGTTTTTAAATTATAAATATACAATATCATTCAATAGCATTAAATTGTAAAATCATACATGCTAAACATATTATTGTTTCTTGTAGGTTATAATTCCTGCTGGAATAACTGCGGCAGCCATCACACTGGGTGTTCCTGCAGCAGTTACTGTCAATATGATGGAAACTGCTGTTCTGATTATTACTGTGAGGACAAAACAGACATTTGAAAAAATCTAGTTATCATAAACTATAGGTGTATTTTTTAACTTTAAACCCACATAATGTATTATTAAATGTTTTAAGAATTTTTTGCATGAAAAATAGTTCTCTATCTCTTTCTATTGTTCAAAGAATCTGTAGTTATAAACGTATAGAATTTGTTACTGTGTGAAATCAATAGTAGTGTTTACAAAAAGCAGAAATATATTGTTTCACACATTAATAATGTTAACATTTTATAATTTTTCCATAAAGATTACTGTGCCACCAGTTCAACATCCCCAGGTAAAACAAACAAGCAAACAAACAAGAAACACTTTGATTTGGATCTTACTTTTTTATTATTATTATTGTTAAATATGTTTATATTTTATATTGTGATTTTTTTTTACTTCATACTATATGTTGTATACAAGAACAGGTGGGAGAATTTTAAATATAAACAAGAATCACTACAATTCAGTTATAACCATAACATGATGGAGGTGTAATCAGGTTAGCATTGTTAGTATAGTAATATGCCACAATAACCCAGTGTAATGATGTCGCTATGATGACAGTAATACTGTATGTTTGTACACCATCTGTCACGTTGTACCCTGTGATTAATATAATGGCATAAATGTAAATGTAAATATTTAAAAATAAATTGAAGTAAATTGGAATAAAAGACTGACAAGTAAATAAAAAATGTAGAACTTTATTATTTGGAGCACAAATAATAACTTTAAATATAACCATAAACGGATGAAAAAAGTACTGTATGGTGAATTGTTCTTTTACAAAAAAAAAAAAAAGAATCTCATTGACATGTTGCTGTGGTTTAAGAAGAATTAAATATTTCAGGATGCACGGTTCTAGAAACATAATCAACAAACCAACAAGACTAAAAATATGGGATCTCATTTTGTGGGGCTTGTTTTTACTGACTTATTGTCAGTATAAACATATAATTTATTATTACAGACAGTATTTACTTATTGAAGTATACAATAGTAATTATAAATGTTGTGAATTTGTCTATTGTTTTTAAATTATAAATATACAATATCATTCAATAGCAGTAAAATCATACATGCTAAACATATTATTGTTTCTTGTAGGTTATAATTCCTGCTGGAATAACTGCGGCAGCCATCACACTGGGTGTTCCTGCACCAGTTACTGTCAATATCATGGAAACTGCTGTTCTGATTATTACTGTGAGGACAAAACAGACATTTGAAAAAATCTAGTTATTGTAAACTATAGGTGTATTTTTTAACTTTAAACCCGCATAATGTATTATTAAATGTTTTAAGAATTTTTTTGCATGAAAAATAGTTCTCTATCTCTTTCTATTGTTCAAAGAATCTGTAGTTATAAACATATAGAATTTGTTACTGTGTGCAATCAATAGTAGTGATTACAAAAAGCAGAAATATATTGTTTCACACATTAATAATGTTAACATTTTATAAATTTTTCCATAAAGATTACTGTGCCACCAGTTCAACATCCCCAGGTAAAACAAACAAACAAACAAACAAACAACACTTTGATTTGGATCTTACTTTTTTATTTTGTAGACCTTCTATTCCATAATTTTATATTTTCTTGAATCTGTTTAATTGATTATTTTATCACTGTGTTTCAGCCAACAACACAGAAACAGCCACAGGAAGCCCATGGACAGCAGGTTTAAATACTGTCTATTATTAATGACCATTCATATTAACGTTAAATACAGTGGAATCTTGGATTACGAGGATTATTCGTTCCGGGAAGCAGGCTTGTATTTCAAATAACTTGTAAATCAAAGTGAGTTTCCCCATAAACTCAAAATATTCATTCCACAACCCAAAAAAATTTATACATAAAAATAATTAATACAAAATATAATGTAAAAATAAACCAAATTAACATGCACTTTACCTTTAAAAAAAATAAATCCCGACAGATAAGTGTTAAGGATGGCGACAGAGCAATGTTTCCATTAAGAGTATATGTGTTTGTGTGAAGGCGAAAGGAGGAGTGTGTGTGTGTGTGTGTCTGTCTGTGAAGGCAAGAGGAGGAAGGGTGGGGCACAGTGTCTAATGACATGCAAGCACACACACTGAATCAGTGTTGGCTGACACACAGAGAGAGAAAATGGATCTTTAACCTCTCTAATAAGACTTTCTTTTGCTTTACACACACCTGCACGGACTTTGATTATACCAATGAGAGACAAAAACCAAAAAGAGAAAAACCATTGGCTCAGTTGTGATCACGTGGCACTTGGAGAAAAAACAAGAACTGCCAAACGATACTCGTTATTCGTGATACAAGACTTGCTCATTTTTCAAGTCAAAATTGATAAAAAAAAAATTGCACGTCTTAACGGAACATTCACAAACCCGAGGTTCCACTATAAATGTAATTTTGATTCGATCTACTAATTGTCAGAAAATGGTGTTGATTAATGATATTGAGGCAAAAGGTGTTGATTAAATCATGGGTTTATGTTAATGCATTTCTTCTGATATAATATGGTAATTCGTTACCACCCTACCACACAGTATTTTACTATTTCATTATATTTATGCCCCTACATTTTTATCTCAAATATAAGCCAATTGTAACGGGTACTGCTTGCGGGACGAAGGAGAGGCATGATAGCAGAGGTGAAGGTAATCAAAAGGGTTTTAATGAGACAAGACAAGGAACCAAAGGAACAGACATGAACTTGAACCAGGATAAACTTAAACAGAACAGACTAACCAGACTAGACATTACCAACCGACAGAGACAAACAGGCTAGGAGACAGACAAAGGTCAGGTGAACATGGAGTTAGGAAGAACACAGAGAACAGGGAGAACACAGAGCCAAACAACATACCAAAACAAACAGGAACCTTAGATGAACAAAGAACAAACAGTAACCCAGGACGAACAGATGCAAGAAAAGACTACACAGAACTCAGGAACATTTATAACCAAACTAATTAGCAACCTCAGTTCAGGTGAGCGCCACCTCACCTGACTGAGGTGCATTCTGGGACATGGAGTCCACCAAAACTACAAATGAACACAAAACACAAAATGGAGTCTGTGGGCGATTTGGCGCCCTCTAGGGGTGATCCCTGACACCAATCATGTTGTTCTATAAACAAGAAAAAAATTTTGAGCAAGCTGAGAATTAGTATTAGAAGTAATGTATTGTCTATTTCTGTTTTAACTGTGATGTTTTTCCTGTGAAGTTCCATGTGGTGGATATCTGACTGAGAGACGGGGGGAATTTTTCAGCCCAAATTATCCCAATTATTATCCCTATGATGCACACTGCACATGGACCCTACTGGCTGGAGAACGACAGGTCATTTCATTAAACTTCACATTTGTCGAGTAAGAAATCACATTACTGTTTTTGACCTATTGATAAATATTACACTTTATTTATACTTATTTATAAATAACACCTGCCGTTATTTAGACCTTTACAATTTAACAGTGTTTGTTGTATATATACAGTAGAACCTTGGATTGTGAGCATAATTCATTCTGGAAAGCAGGCTCGTATTAAAAAACAACAAAAAACTTGTAAATCAAAATGTATTTCCCCATAAGAAATAATGGAAACTGAAATTATTCATTCCACAGACCAAAAAAAATACATAAAAATAATTACAAAATATAAAGTAAAAATAGAACAAATTTTTTCCTTTGAAAAAAGTAAAAATAAATCTCAACAAATTAATGTTTCCGTTAGTGTTTGCATGCGCAAAGCGCTGTGTATGTGTGTGTGTGTTTGTGAGTGCAGGCTTTGTGTGTGTGTGTGTGTGTGTGTGTGTGTGTGTGTGTGTGTGTGTGTGTGTGTGTGTGTGTGTGTGAAGCTTAAGTAAGAGGAGAGGTGGGATGAGACCCTCCCCTCTCCCTCTTCTTGCCTTACACAGTTACCCTTCCTCTCTTATTTAAGTTTCACACACACACACACACATTAATGGAAACACTGTTTTGAGAAAAATAACAAGGAACATTACTAATGACGCTCGAGTGAGCGCACACTAACGAAATCACAACTGTAAAGTAAAAATAAAATGAATTAACCTGCACTTTACCTTTGAAAAGAATCGCGACAGAGCATTGCCTGTGTGAAGGCGAGAGGAGGAGATGCACAGTGTCTAATAACGCACACACACACACACTGAATCAGTGCAGGCTGACACAAAGAGACAGAGAGAGAGAAAATGGATCTTTAACCTCTCTAATGAGACTTGCTTTTTCTTTACACACATGCACACATGTACCCGTAATAATATGGCGTTATATTCCTGCCACAATTCTGAGCGCACGATTCGACATTTTGAGAGCAGACAAAGCACTCTATGCGCGTGCAGTGTCTCCACTGCGCGCTCAACAGCTCAATTCTGCGCGTGCAGTGTCTTCCCTGCTCGCTCAACATGTTCTCCGCGCGCGCTCAACTGCACGCGCGTGCAACATTTATTTTCTGTGCGCGCTCGACTCTGCCTATACGCTCGCTCAACTTTGTCCAGTGTTACAAAACTGCCACAAAACTAGCCAATCACAGACTTCCACACACGGCTTCTGATTGGCTGTTCCTTCTCTAGCAGCTGGAACGGAAGCGTTGTAAATAAAGGTTTATAAGTAAAGAGACCGAGTTGTCCGATTTGAATTTTAGTCAATGTAGTCTAACGATGAGCTATATGGAGTTGGGCGCGCACAGAAAATAAATGTTGCGCATAGAGTGCTTTGTCTGCTCTCAAAATGTCAAACCGCGCGCTCAGAATTGTGGCAGGAATATAACGCCATATAATAAACAGTACCCGTGCATGAAAGGACGACTTTCACACTCACACACATACAAACAAAATAAAAGATGTTTTACACACAGTAAAACACTGTGTGGTCAATAAACAGTACACGCAGGCACGGATGTTGATTATACCAGTGAGAGACGCTCACTAAGACCGCAATCCAAGACTAGCTCGTTTTTCAAGTCAAAATTAATTTTAAATTTACGGAACACTGACAAACCGCTTTACTCTCAATCCAAGGTTACACTGTACTGAGCTATTTTTATTTCCTTTCTCTTTTCCTCAGTTTGCAGTCATGCTGTGACTTTATCCATGTGTATGATGGCCCAACTATTCAGTCTCCAACTTTGGGTTCTGTGACTGGAAATCAGAGAGCTTCCTTCAAATCATCCAGCAGATACATGACTGTCAATTTCGCCAGTGATGGCCATGGGAATCAAAAAGGATTTCACGCTAAATGGGCTTTCAAACGTACGTATTTATTCAACTATATAGTCAAAAGTATTTACTCAGCTGCCTTCACATGCATATGGACTTAAGTAACATCCAACTCTTAATCCATAGAGTTATAGAATTTAATATTGTAACAGGTTTTACATGCGGGTGGTACCCCAGACACACAGCGAGGTCTTAGGGAAAAGGGTCATTTTATTTAGAAAAATGGGGAAGGAAAAGGGTTTAAGGAGGGAGAAAGGAAAAAGGGGGGAGGAAAGTAGCGAAGATATGTGCGTCAAGCTGGCAGGAGGGCATGTGGCTGGCGAGCATTGGCGGCGGGCAGAGTGAACCCATGTGGGCAGACATTGTCCAAAATGGCTTGGTATGCTGAAGCATTAAGAGTTCCTTTCACTCCTGAAAAACAACCCCACACCAGATCCAACATAAATGCGTAGCAAAGTTCATAAAGTCATGAATGAACAAGTCTGGTATGGAAGAACTTGAGTCCTGACCTCAACCTGATAAAACACCTTTGGGCGTGTCTAACCTCACAAATGAGCTTCTGCAAGAATGGTCAAACAAAATTCCCATGAACACACTCCTAAACCTTGTGGAAAGCCTTGCCAGAAAAAATTAAGCTATTATATCTGCAAAAGGTGAGCCGACATAATATTAAATACTACGGATTCAGAATTTGATGTTACTCAGGTTCATATGCATGTGAAGGCAGGCGAGCGAATACTTTTGGCAATACAGTGTATATATAAATAAGAATGATTTGAATAATAAAAATAATACTTTATTTTTATCAATTAACATAGGAAGTAAATAAACAGAAGCAAAATCCAAATCTAATTGATATTTGGTGTGATGATCCTTTGCCCTCAAAACAAGAATGTAGCTTGTTCCAAATGTCTTGGAGAACTAACAGCAGACTTCTGTGGATGTAGGCTGCCTCAAATCTTCATGTAATTGCAGACAGACTCTACGATTCTTTAGACTCTAGATTCTTTAGATTCTATGGACTCTTTCTACACTGAATATAGTTTTTAAAGACATTGGCTCTATGTGTGGGGTTATTGCCCTCCTGCAGAATAAATTTGGGGCCAATCAGTTGCCCTCCTGATGGTATTTCATGATAGATAAATATAGATAAATAAATATTTTTCTCAGCATTGGGGACACCAGTAGTCCTGACCAAATTTCCATCTCCATTTGCGGAAATGTAGCCCCAAACTTGCAACCTTCGCCTTCACTGTTGCCTGCACTCATTATTGTACCATTCTCCGGCATTTCAGCAAACAACCTAACTCCTGCTACAGACAAATATTTAAAACTCATCAGTCCAGTGCATCTGCCTCCATTTTTTCCCCCTGTTCCCATGTTTATACACCAAGTTGAGTTGTTCCACGCCAGAAGTATGGCTTTCGGGACGCGGTTCTTCCAGACTTCTGGACAGACTTCTCCAGATAGTAGATGTGTGTACATGGGTTGAACTGGTTTCTGACCATTATTTTCTGATAGGGCATCATCCTCTGTCAAAGAGAAGTAAGCATGTGTCTTTCACCTGCTGCATTAAATTCCCCTGGCTGACCACTGCATCTACAGTTCTCAACATTGCCCGTTACTTTGTGCTTCTCTTTATGCTAACCTGAGCGGCACTTCTCGAATCCCGAGTCAGCATTCAAATCAGTGCCAGGGAGAGCCATTGCTGATGCAGTATAACTACCTTATTTCTTGTTGCTGTGCTCAGTCTTGCCATGGTGTATGACCTGTGACATGAAACTGTCTTCCACAACCTCACCTTAGTAACAGAGTTTGGCTGTTCCTTATCCAATTTTAAGAATCTTACAAAACTGTTTCTGTATCAGTTAATGGCTATGTTTCAACCTACGTATAAAATTGATGATCATTAGAACCTGCTTATTATAACTGGTTAATCACACACCTGACACTAATCCTAAAAAATTCGATTTTGTGCAAGTGTGTAAGTGTAAATACAGATGCTGGTTTGAAGCAAAACTGGTAGTCATACCAAATATTTACTTGCATTTGATTTTTCTTCTGTTCACTCAATTTGCATTTTGTAAATAATAAAAAAAAATTCTAATTCCAAGCATATGCTTTTAAGTTTTGAGTATTCTTACTTTATAGCATTTATTTACAATTGTCTACAACTTTTGGACAGTACTATGTACTGTATCTCCCCTCTGCATATTAGGCTTCAAAGTGCCTAAAGATACAATTTTAAAAATGGTTGTTTATATAACATACTCAGCAGCAACCAAATTATCCTTATTACCAAACGTATTACCCCCCCCCCCCCCCCCCGCAACACTTGTCTGTTCCAATAATTCAGAATTCACCCTCACAAGTATATTAATCTCCAGCCTGATCATCTGTCATTATCTGCATCTCACTGGTTCATGTCTTAAGTTAGATGTTGTTTAGTATTTCATGGGTCACTGTGTGGCTTAACAAACAAAAAAATATTCCTCTGAAACTGGTCAGGTACAGGGGCTGGACTGAAAATGAGAGACAAAAACTTGTCAGTGCACCACAGCAAGCCACGCACGGGGCATAGCAGGCAAAGTGCCCAAGGTCGCCGACCCGGCATCAAAACTCCCCAGATCCCAATCCAGTCGAGCACCCATGGGATGCGCTGGACAAATAAGTCTGATCCACTGAGGCCTCACCCCACAACCCACAGCTTACAAAGGATCCGCTGGCAACATCCTGGTCACGTACTAGTGGGTCAGAGCAGCCCCATTGGCACAAGGGGAGCCCCAAACCTAGGTGGTTAAAATGTTAATGGATTTAATGTTATAGCTGATCAGATAATCGCTGTCTAGTCCTCTGTGGAGGTGAAATATTGTTATGTAGCATGTTTTAAATGTTTTATTAGTTACAAATGAATAAATAATGTATCTTGGTTTTTGGTCAGAGATCAGAACATTTTTCTAGTCAGCTAAAAAGAGAGAAATATTATTTTGTTTTACATTTTTTGGTGGCTTAAGCAGTTCAGGCTCGGCTGATGATCAGAGGGTTGGGCTTTTAAACCCCATCACCACCAGTTTGCTACTATTGAGGATTCAAATTACTCCCAAGTAACTTAACAGAAGTATATAAAACTAAAATGTGGCAATATTTTATTTGTGATGCTTTCTGAACTTGCTTCAGTGATTCCAGGATTAAATGTTCTGAACTTTTTGTGCTGTGACCAAATAGTTACATTTATAGACTTGCAGTACATTTATTTAATATCTTTGGTGTTAATTAACATTCTTAAATGGCACATTTTAGTATTTACTGCAACACATAGCATTTTTTGTGAAAATATTTTTGTAACTTAAGTCGTGAAAACTATTTATTATTTATGTGGTGGTGAGCACTGCTGTTGAATCATCTTTATTCTGCAGTCTGCCAAATACATGTCTTAACCAGTCACTGGAAGATAATTAGACCAAATACAAACATGCTATTAGGGCGATATTACAGCACTTAAAATCAACTATGCCATAAACAGTGTGATGTCTTGTGGTTGAGTCATGGTGTACATCTCTCCTCTGAAAATCGTTGAACTGTATTTCCCTTCGCAAATCAAGCTGTGATTGACAGCACTCTAAGCCAGTGAGTAAGTGATAGCGCTCTAAGCCAATAAGTGATTGATCACGCTCTGATCCAATGAGGTTTGGCATTGTCAAGTGGATGGTACATCTAGCCAAATGACGGTGATCTCTGTGGAAGGGGGTTTCTGGAGAAACGGCCCTTCCACAGAGATCATACACCAAATAAGTTTTGTTTGTAATCGGATGTTAGCTGTGTAATATCTGATGAAGTACAGTATACTGTCATATCTTTGTCACAACAGGGATAGGTGAATTTGCCAAAAACAGAGATGAGTTAATGAATTATTATCAATAGTCATGATCAATATGGTACCTAACATGAACATTAAATATTTTTAAGCACTGTATTTGTGTGTGTGTCTAGACTCTGCAGTCTGTGGGGGGATCCTTCATGGGTCAGGCTTCTTCTCCAGCCCTTATTACCCCAATTATTACCATGACAACATGTACTGTGTGTGGCAGCTCATGGCTCCAGCGGGTCAGACCATCTTCCTCTCGTTCCAGGACTTGGAGTCAGTCCATTTCCAAAAGTTTTATTTCACTTGTTTAAAAAAAACAACACACATGTATTAATTTATTATTTATTTATAATAAATAAAATAAATATCATTTCTTAAATGATTTTTGCTTTGCTAAGAAAGTAGCAAAGAAAGAACTTATCAACCAATAGTAGTAATTACAATTGAAGCATGGCAGCTTCCATGTTCTCCCTGTGCTTGGAGTCTTTCCTCCCAGTAAACAGGTTTCCTCTCACCGTCCAATTTGCTGAATAAATTTAAATATATTATTTATTTCAGTATGCTTAACCTTTTTAAGATTAACTTTTTATTAAATCCATCTCTCTGTGTGTATAAATCAATATCTATATGTGTGTCTGTATGTGTGTAGCCTGGATAGCTGCTGCAGCTGTGATCATGTGAACGTGTATGATGGTCGTTCCACGTCCTCACGCTTGATAGATCAGCTCTGTCACTCTAACAGGAGTCATATGGACTTCCAGTCATCCTCGTCCTACATGACTGTGCTGTTCAAGAGCAACTACTATGGGGCTGGACGTGGCTTTAAAGCCTACTTCAGTGCCTCCCTCGACCAAATCACAGGTAAGACAGTCCACTATAAATCAGTTGTGTTATAGATACACAGTCTGGCTGACAGGTGCGGCTGCGGAATACTGTCTGTATTTGGCACCTTGTCCAGGGTGTGTACTGGGATAGGCTCCAGGCCCCCTGTGACCCTGAATACAGGATTAAGTGGTATAGATGATGAGTGAGTGAGTGAGTTCCACAAATAATATACAGCAATTTTTTATTTTGTGGAATTCACAATAAAACTATAAAATGGAACATTTAAGTTCAATGGGACTAAACATTGCTATGTAATGAACTATAAGGGGGTGCTAATAAAGTACACTGAACCTCACAACCAAGCATAGATAATATAACAACCAAGCATAGCCAAAGTTCAGAGATTTATGCTGAATGCTTTGCAGGCCATGTGGATTGCTCCTCAAACAGGATGAACATTGCCATCCGCAATTCATACTTGAACATGCTTTACATCGACTGGGAAGAACTTTACCTAGATGACCGTAGCTGCAAAGCTTCAACAGACAACAACTATGTAACCTTCAACTTTCCATTGAATAGCTGCGGCACCAAAAGGAAGGTAAGGCTACATTTAATGTAATATCACCAAACATGCAGTGATCAAGTGAAATCCCAATGTACAGCAGTAGGGTAATGTCTCACAATGCACAAAGTGCACTCTTAGTTGTTGAATTACCCACAATGCACTACATGGATTGTTAGATGCCCATAAACCTTTGGCCAAATTGTTTATCATCAGTTTAAACTTTATGCTGGACAAGTTAATATAAAATAATAAAACACAAGGATTTCAATCAAGGATTGGTTATTTTATAAAAAAAATTTACATCTTTAGTATTTATTATACGTGAGCTACAAAGCTAACTAGTTTCTAACACAAAGCCAGTTAGTTAGTTTCACTAGGATAAGTGGAAGGATATGTGTTGGCAGTGCAAAATAACTGGTTAAATAAAGAAACAAATCAAAACCTGTTGTTATGTTACCCAGATTTGTATAAAAGCAAAATCAGACTTGAGGTTGTGCTGTTAAACTGAATATCTTTACGATTGTTATATGTTCAGTACTCGTGCTGTGCCCTTGTGTCTACGACTGCATCACGGCCATGCTGGTATTCCCAACAGCATGAACTTGAGTGTGATATTGCTTTATTTAACAATAGCCTGTGAATCAGCTGTTCTGACAGTCAGGGAAGTTTGTTTCACCACCTTGGTGATAGGTGATAGGACAGTCTGAGAAATTATAGATGGTGGGTTCCAAGCACACTAAAATGTTTGAGAAAGTGTGACACAGGGAGGGCTGTGATAAGTATTTTAAGGGAGCCGTGCAATGGTGTGTTTATAGCCATGTTTTTATATGTAAGCTACTTAACAAACCAGTAAAGAAAGTCTGGCCACTGGGTGATGTGGGAGCACACGGGGAGAATAAAAACAAATTGTGCATATGCATTCTGGATTAGTTCACCTGAGTTCAATTTCTCTAGCCAAACCCAGGCCTGAGTACTGCCACACCTGTTTGCAATCAAGAACTCACTTAAATAGGGCCTGCCTGACAAAGTGAAGTAGACCAAAAAACAAATGAGAAAGAAAATAATTGCAATCTACCAGTCTGGAAAAGGTTATAAAGCCATTTCTAAAGCTTTGGGACTGCAGCAAACCACAGTGAGAGTGATTATATACAAATGGCAAAAACATGGAACAGTGGAGAACCTTCCCGGGAGTGGATGAATGACCAAAATTACCCCAAGAGCGCAGCAACAACTCATCTATAAGGTCACAAAAGACCCCACAACAGCATCCAAAGAACTGCAGGCCTAACTTGCCTCAGTTAAGGTTAGTGTTCATGACTCCACCATAAGAAAGAGACTGGACAAAAATGATTTGCATGGCAGAGTTCCAACAAAAACCATTGCTGAGCAAAAAGAACATAAAGGCTCGTCTCAGTTTTGCGAGAAAACATCTTAATGATTCCCAAGACTTTTGGGAAAATACTTTGTGGACTGACAAGACTAAAGTTGAACTTTTTGGAAGGGGTGTCTCCCATTATGTGTGGTGAAAAAGTAACACAGCATTTCAGAAAAAGAACATCATACCAACAGTAAAATATGGTGGTGGTAGTGTGATGGTCTGGGGCTGTTTTGGTGCTTCAGGACCTGGAAGACTTGCTGTGATAAATGGAACCATGAATTCTGCTGTGTACCAAAATATCCTGAAGGAGAATGTTCAGCCATCTGTTTGTGACCTCAAGCTGAAGCAAACTTGGGTTCTGCAGCAGGACAATGATCCAAAGCACACCAGCAAGTCCACTTCTGAATGGCTGAAGAATAACAAAATGAAGACTTTGAAGTGGCCTAGTCAAAAGTCCAGACCTGAATCCAATAGAGATGCTGTGGCATGACCTTAAAAAGCCGGGTCATGCTCATAAACCCTCCTATGTGGCAGAATTACAACAATTCTGAAAAGATGAGTGGGCCAAAATTCCTCCATTGCAATTCCAGACTCATTGCAAGTTACTAAAAACGACTGATTGCAGCTGTTGCTGCTAAGGAAGGCCCAACCATTAGGTTTATGGGGCAAACACTTTTTCACACAGGGCTTTGTAGTTTTTGATCTTGTTTTCCCTTAATAATAAAAACCTTAATTTAAAGTATTACGAGTACCGAGTATCATGTATCATGCAGTGCTTCTTATTTTGACACCGAGCGTCACATGATCACAACTGAGACAATGTTTTTTCTCTCTCTTGCGCTGGGGAATTGTGGGTAATCGTCTCCCCTGCTGGGTCTTAGTGCTTGTCTCTTACTGGTATAATCAACATCTCCCTCTCTGTTTCAGCGCCCTTTCTCACACTCTCACACACTCTCTCTCGCTCTCTCTCTCTTTACACACCCCCTCTCGGCTTCACACACACATACAGACACACACTCTCTGCTCTACACAGAAACTCTGCTCTGTCGCGATTATTTTCAAACGTAAAGTGCTGGTTCTTTTTTTTTTTTTACTTTACAGCAGTGATTCCATTAGTATGCATTCACGCGAGTTTCATTAGCGATGTTCCTTGCTAAAAACAATCTTTCCGTTGATGTGTTTGTGTGCAGGAATATTACACACACACACACACACACACACACACACACACACACACACACACACACACACACGCCTGCGTGCATAAATGGAAACACATAATTGTCTGGATTTAGTTTTACTTTTTTTTTCATTTGTTTTATTTTTATTTTATATATTGTATTCATTATTTTTATGTATTAATTTCTTTGGGCTGTAGAACGATTAATTAAAGTTTCCGTTATATCTTATGGGAAAATAAGATTTGGTTTACAAGTGTTTTGGAATATGAGCCCGCTTCCAGAACGAATTATGCTCGTAATCCAAGGTTCCACTGTATACACAGTTTCGGTTAATTTTTTCATGAACTCAAGTTTACAGAAACTAGTACAGAATAGCATACTCTGTTTGCGCTATTATTTACACGAGTGCACAAGTCTAAGGCAAACGCAATTATTAATTTATTGTGTAAATTTAACATCATTCAGCTGTTTAAGTTACGTGTCAAGTGGCTCACTATTTTCTGTTCAAATTTAAAGATGCCCGCGCGTGTGCAAAAAGGGAAGTGCAACAAAGAATCTAAAAGTGTATAATAAGTTAGCCTAAAACAATATTTTTTCCAATGCTGAAGCAAACATGAATTTTATTTTGTTTTACAGTAGACTTTTCATGAGGAATGTGTGTATGTGCTTTAAATATACAGTAAACAATAAACACTGCTTTTTGCAAAGTGAAAGTGAGTGCTGTTGATCAAAATAAAAATAAACATAAACATGCGTGTAGATATGAGCAGATTTATCGATAAAACTGGAGACATACCCCTCAGAAATGCAACAAACAATTATATAGGCTACTCGTTGAATACAATGCGACAGCGCACTCCGATGTGAACACCCGAAGAATCTCCCGTGTGCTCAAAGTGTTTTTTCCACGTGTGCACACATCTTTTTTCTCTGTGCGCTCGACTCACCGTTGTCCAGTGTTACAAAACTGCCACTGTAAATAAGAAATTACTATATTTAATATAAATTCTAAATTTGCACTGTAATTTTAGTTCTGCGATTATGCATTCGTTTAATTACAGTGTTTGGCTTAAGTTTATATGCTACAGTATCATGTGCAGCTGTCGATGAGCTGTAGCTCATTAATGCTTGAGAGACTGAGGCCTG
The DNA here is from genome assembly GCA_011419295.1 of Clarias macrocephalus. NCBI lineage: Eukaryota > Metazoa > Chordata > Actinopteri > Siluriformes > Clariidae > Clarias > Clarias macrocephalus. The sequence continues at coordinate 89,872 of JAAGKR010000641.1, read as the reverse complement.
AGGCCTGAAGAACTGTTCATTCTGTTGTTGTTTTTGTGAGTCCCCACTCTTCATAATCTGAGTGTGTTGTTATTCAGGTGGGGCTGCTCGCGTCAGCACGATGTGCGCAGCTTTGTTTCAGTCACAGGGGGTGGCAGCTTTCGCAGGGTGGATGAAGTGCGGGATCAGTGGTAGTGTAGTGGTATATATACTGGCTAAATAGGTGCTGCCTTTTGCAAAGTGAGAGTAAAATAGATGTCAATAATAGTATGGCAGGAATGCAACAAAACAATATTATATACTTGCATAATAAGCGCCTTTTGCAACGTGGGGCATGCGCCGATGAGCAGCTTTATTTCCGTCCTAGTATACTCAGATCACAACAAAAAACAACAAAAACAATAGAGCACATATATATACTTCGCTTAATAAACGCTGCCTTTTGCGACGTAGGGGCACGCGCCAATGTGAGAGGAATCTGAATGTATAGGTGTGAACAGATAAGGCATCAGTACGAGTCCTGGTGTCACCTGAGCCAGGTGTCAATAGGTCTTACATATTTGTGAAGTCGTGGATTATTCAGTGCAACATAGACTCTGCTGTGAAAAGTTATACACATCAGTCATTTTACCCCAAATAAAAGGGCTTTCTGAGTTTTATAATTTAGTTAATTTGCTATAAGGACACACCCAAGACTCAGGTGTGTGTTCAAAACATTCTGTGAGGTTTGTTTATTCTCCATGTTCACTGTTTTTCAGCTATAGTTTGAAAATAGTATTTTGTTGTATGTGTACTTTGACATAAGTTGAAGAGTCGCGTATGAATTTAACATATTTACATCAGCCACATTATAAAAGCCCATTTTGTGCTCTAAGTGAAATTTGGTAAATATTTGAAATGTACACAAATTTTAGAAGAGGCCTGAAGCACTGCATGTCTTCAGAAAGGCCTCAAACTCCAGAGGGTTAAAAGTAATCCTCGTCCCAGGAGCTGACTTGAGTTAGCTTAAAGTGGGGAGGGGTGAATTATTTGCATTTGAATGTTGTCTGACGTTGTAAAGCACACGCAGTAACACTAAATAATGAATAGCGAATTAAGAGGCCCTGATCATACTGGATAAATATTACAAAATCACTGAAAAAAAAATCCCATGAAACATTTACACAAATGTAAGACAATTTATTATTTTATTTATTCAAATTTTCTATTCTTAAAGTCTATTTTTCCAGTTGTTTCTATATTTAAAGCTTGTTGTCTTTAAAGGTAACTTGAAAAATATAATAAAAATAAAGAGATACAAACAGAGATAAGCTATATAACAGGTCGTCCTTTAGCCAATTAAATTTGTCAGCTAGGGAACTTGATCGTCTGACTAAACAATATTTAACCAATGTTTTTCTTTCTTTTATTTTATTCATTATTGTTCAGTAAATGTCAATAGTTCTGGTTCTGATGTTGGATAAAGTACTTGAATGTGGAAATTACCATCAGTGCAGTATTTCCTTGATACAAAATATTGTTATGACTTTTTTTTATGACTTAACCTCTATTTACAATTAAAAACTGAGGGAATTGCAGCCTTTTCTGTTTGTTTGTTTGTTTGTTTGTTTGTTTGTTTGTTTGTTTGTTTGTTTTTAAATCACCCTTTGCACCACAAGGCAGTAATTTCACTAATGACTTTGAAATGTGACTGACTTATTTTGGCCGCTTGTTTTGTCATGGCGGTGAGCACGGCGGTAATAAGCACTCTGGTTGACTACCTACTGTAGGTGGCTATTGTGCATGTTAACTATCTAGCACAGCTGCTGTACACCCCATAAAGTTGTATACATAATGACAGAGACAGAGCTAGTTTTGAGCTGTCTAGTCACCAGGATTTGCAGGGAGTGTTCCAGGTGCTTCTTGTCCATTTCTTGTTGCAGTGTACTGTATACTGTACTTGCCTTCTTGTCTCTGGTGTTGCTGCAAATTTCCCATGAGGACCCTCTCTTTGCACGGGACAATTTTCTGAATTTCTTAGGTTATTGACGTTAAACATAAAGAGTATAGATTTGAAATGAGTAATGATTGTCGCCTTGAAACTAATCAGTATAATTACATTTAATTAAATTGTATAAAAAAATACATTTATGTTAAAAATCAAATTTGCTAACTTCTATTTTGAAATAAATTTAAATAATAGTGTAAACTAAAGACAAAATAATAGTTGTTTTTTAGGCATTCATTTTGATATGTCCAACTTAATCGCAAACATGATTCAGAGATCTTATTAAGGTAACATAGCCTTTTTATTACTTGAGTGGTGTCTGTGGAAAGAAACAGACAAAGAGATACAGTAGCTGATTGTCTCTATAGAGATGTTTCTTCAGTGGTTTACACTTTAAACCTAATCAGTAGTTGGTGATATCTTTTGGATTTCTTTATGGGCGTTGTGGGGTGAGAGGGGTATGAAAATTAATTGACAAATTTATTGTCACATACACTTCCGTACCAGTATGATAGAATGTATGTTATGGAATCACTGAAGATCAAATATCAAATCCTGAATATGTATGCATATACTAATTCATGTTCACTTTCACCTAGACCCAAGACGGACATATTATTTACTCCAATAATGTGCAAGCAGCCCAGTTAACATCAGGCGACATAACTTGGCGTGATAAAACCTTCATGTTGTCTGTGAGCTGTGTGATGGAGCGTGATTCTTCCATTGGGATACTTTATGAAGGAAAAGAGATTAAAAATGCAACCATCCGTGCAATGGGTTGGTTCAACACCACCATGGCCTTTTACCAGACCAGCAGCTTTTCCAACCGCATCACTAAATTCCCCTATGAAGTGACCCTCAATCAACAACTGTATGTTCAGGCGCAGCTGGCTCAACCTGACTCAAGTCTCCACCTGTTTATCGACTCCTGTGTGGCCTCGCCTAACCACAATTTCAGCATCCGCACCTATGATCTTATACGCAATGGGTACAACACACACACACACACACACACACACACACACACAAAGGCATGCACAAATATTAGAAGCAGACTAACACAAATTAAAGTGTAGTTTTTTCCTATACATATGCTTACACTACTTTTCTTGCCCTGTAACCAATGGCTGACTCATTTTTTAAAGGCAATACTAACAATATGGTGAGCATGCCTGATACCTGATAGTTAGGGAGCCAGACGTGAATTACGACCGCTCCAACAATTAGTCCCTACCCAACTGTGAAAATTTGCTGTGAGTCAGAAATAATTGTATTGAAGTTTGAAATATACCTAACCTACAGCACCCAGGACTAAGATTCTCAGACAGTGAAGTACGAAGAGTGCCCCACTTGCTACTTCTGTAAATCAGGAAGTTAATGATCCCACAACTAGTCAGGGAAGGTAAGTTTGGAAAAAAAAAATGTTTGGCGGGGCCAATCAGAAATTACTCCACTGAAGGTCAAGCAGAAGTCTACAGACCCAATACTAGGCTCTTTAGTCCACAGTCACTATTTATTGTGATTAGTCATGCTTTGAAGGCTACTCCATGCTGATTCTGGTTTGCATGTTGAGTTTTTCAGCTTTTTAGATAAATAACACTCAGAATTTTAAGAGAATTAAGGGGCAGAATCAGGATTCGTCAATGTAATGACTTCATTTTGTTGCCATTTTAGCAATTAGGTTGTAGCACACGCACACACACACACACACACACACACACACACACACACACACACACACACACACACACTTTTCTAATTATGCTGGTACACTGTATCTCTCACAAATTCTCTCTCTCTCTCTGAAAACACAATAACACCAAAAAATTTACATAACTTCATAACAAGCTATATCTAGAAATCATTGCTTGTTACTTGTTGGCTTCACCTGCCTCTTTCTATCTGCAGGTGACATTTGACATTTGACACTATATCCCTGTATAGTGTGTCTATGATTAAGACAATTTGCAATACACAAATGCAGACTCGGTGAAATGGACCAGTTCAACACCATCATCGACTTTTACCTCTCTAGCTTTTTCTTATACCAGGACTGATTTCAGCCATTGGCTAAATCGGAAAAAAAAAAAAAAAAAATCAAGAAATGTATCCCCTCAGTTAGATATTGCAAAATAACTTTCCCTACCTCGTCCCTGGCTGAAACATTTGGCTTTTTTGAGAGCTCATTTTGGTAGTAAATGATATCCCTCGTTGTACTTGCCTTTACTGTCCCTGCTCCACCGAGTTTAACACTAGGCAGAACACCGTATATAGTATCTACAATGGGATATGCTACATTCTGTCTCTATTTTATAGACCGTTTATAAAAAAGTGCTATATTTACTTTTATTACTGTTTTCTTATTTCAGGTGTAAAAGAGGCAGCAAAATAAATATATACAATAATGGCAAACATTCCTTCGTTAAGTTCAGCTTCCATGCATTCAAGTTCTTGCGCACGCACAATTATGCGTTCCTTAGATGTCACCTCATTATCTGCGCTGACGATGACCACAACTCACGATGCCGCCAAGGATGTTTTAATCGGAGTAAACGAAGCATGAGCTCTGATCACCACACAGAGGTTATCACTCTTGGGCCCGTCACACTGAAAGGTGAGAGATCAACTTCTGAAATTTGTCTTATTCAGAAGGCAACATAGGAATTTTTAAAGACTTCCATTATTTTCAAAACTAAATTGCAAACTTCTGTTTGCTAGTGGATAGAAAATTTTAAGAATGTGATCTCATAACATACCATAAACAGAAATGCATACTTATTATGTATTTAAAATATATATTGTATGTATATTTATAGGTCCATAGAAAGGTGTGGCCAAGATGGAGTACGAGGCGTGAGCTCACAGTGATTGGTTGATTAATCACATAAGTATAGTTAACAATAAATAATTTTACTAACCTTCTCAATTAAAGCATTTTTCAAAGACAAATTGGTGTGGTATAGTTTGTGGTGGTGTAAAAATGTGTTTAATTAATCAGATAAAACCCAAAAACGTGATACATAATAACTAAAATCAAGTCACAAAATGACACTAATGCAGTAGTTGTATTATTCTCCACCAGTTGGTTATGTGAAGATTCCAACAAAGCAATGGCTGAAATGAGAAACATATGATCCTTTGTTCACAGAGAATGAAAATAAAATGTTAGAATAAAAACACTACCCGTTGAGCCTGACTGGCAAAACAAGCCCAAAGTTGCTGACTCATCCTGCATACTTTCTACATCCCAATTGAGAACGCATGTACTGGATATTGAGAGTGATGTGATGTCTGGAACAAGGACGTATAGTGCATGTTATTTATTTTTTTGTTACAAGGCACAAATGGCAAAAAATTATGTCAAAATTGTTTGGATTATATATCAGTGTGAATTTTGTCTAATTTTGCAAAACGCTCTAACATCTATAACATCTCCCTGAGTTTTATCATGTTTGTGGCAATGTAATAATGCAATTTAGTATCAGTAACATGTTCCAATTTTAATACAAAAAAATTTTTTCAGCAAAACATAATAAAGGGCATTTTCTGAAATGTATTACCCTCAGACACACCCGGTTGTTTATGACAAAACTTTTAATTTAAAACTTGTTACGAAACCTTATTTTAGAGGCATTAAATACACATATTTTGAGTAATGAACTTAAGAGTTCACTAACTTAAGTAAATCTGCACTCAAAATGACTGAATGTAATCTGGGTTTTTTTTTTTTTTTTTTTGGCTTATGTTATTTACTTATATGCATGTAGCTTTCTTGAGAATGTTATCATTATTATTAGTAGTAGTAGTATTGGTATTGTTATTATTTCTGAGATTCTTCTTTAATGTACAGTAGGATGCTGGTTTTGGGAAACAAATTTCGTTCTTTCAAGTTTAACACACTGAATGACAATAATTACAAGCCTAAACCTAAAATTAAACCTTTACTGTGACTGTCTTGACTGAAAAAGGATGTTAACACTCACTGCATCACTCCAGCAGTAATAAATGAAAGGGATGCATCAATTAACATCCAGAATATGTTCTGTGAAATAGGAACTTTGAGATTTGGATGGTGTTTAAACACTATGTTATACATGTAACAAAACTATGTGGGATACTGTAGTGTAAGCACTGTGGTGAAGCAAAGAAGGAATATTACAAAACTGAAAATATACCTGACCAATTTGTGTACAAGGGACATAAAATGCATGCACTGTGTGTAGAAAGCTGATACATTCACTAAAAGCTGCTACATTTGCTTTGTCTGGTTCTGGCCATTACTACTGTAAAGACATTGTACGGTATATACCTGTCTGATCTGCAAATCGGCCAAGAAAAATCTTTACTTGTTTAGATTTCCAACATCACACAAAACTCACACTGACATAGCTGACAATGACATGAAACAACAGTTGAAGATTTTTCTTACCAGCTAACCACTTGGTCTGCACACCACATTCCTCACTGGAAGTCTGGTTTTTGGCTCTGAAATGCCATCAGATTAAATTTTTATTTGCTGCTCTAATGGTAGTTTATTTTAGCTGTAAAAATCTTTTACTCTAACCTCCATAACTGCCCTTTGTGATGTTTTTTTTTTTAACTGTAAAGGGCATCTGGCGTTGCCTGAAATAGTGCTTACAGATTACAGTTTGAGCAGTGGTATGACAGAAGCCTCATCTAATTGGTTAATCCTTTTATTATTATTATTTATTTGTTTATTAACCAAGGGAAGCCAACTAATAGAAGTTGGTTAATATATTTAGAAAGGCAAGCCAACAGGCCTGGCTTCCCTTTTGACGTGCCATTAGTCTATGGCATGAGTGCAATACACACTTTCACCACATAACATTTATAGGGCGCTGTTTCACTCACTGTAAACTACTCAGTGAAGAATAGAGAAGAGATGGCAGTCAGCAGCAGCACAGAGATCAAAATTGTTAAAAGATGTGTCTGTTTTATTATTAAAACGACGAGCACAGTCTGTCATGGTAGAAAATTTGAACATGAAGAAAAAGTCCTTTTTGCACACAAAACCCTTTTAATTACAGAGATCATTGAAGCTAAAAATCTCAGCTATTTTCTTTACTATGGTGAGGCTACCCAATAATAAAAGTAAAAAAGTCTAATTATATTTTTGAAAATACAGTAATTAAAACATTAAAGCTTTATTTTACTCTTTAAATACTCAGATCACAAAAAACACACAGCACACTGCACATTATCTGTTAATGGCTGAAATGTGGTTGTGAATATGCCTTTTAGCGACACTTTCTGTAGGTGTGAACAAGGAAAGACATAAATATTATTTATTTATTTTTACTTACTTACTTACTTACTTACTTACTTTTACACAATTATATTTTCAGCCAGATACTTTGAGTATCTGGACTTTCCCTTGAGTATAATTTTTGGGTACACTATTTTTTACACGCCTGATAAAATAACAGCAGTTGTTATATAATAAGTGCGGACTAAATATTTTGAAAAACTATTGCATTTAGGTACTTTTACATTGATTGTAAGTAAGCCTGACTTTACCTTTTTTTTTTTTTTTTTTTTTGCTCAACAGACACTGTGGTTTATAGTTTTCCGAAGTTATAACTCAGCATTTTCACTAGCCACTACCCACTATTTTGTTGTTGGGAAAACACATTTTATCTCATTAAAATTTACTTAAGAATATATTCACGCCTCCGAGTGGCGCAGTGGTAAATCAAACATTTCAAAACACTAAGCAAGATGAGGTCAATAACAAAATGGAGTCAATAACATGGTAAGCACTAGCAAAACAAACGTTACTCCCAGCGTAGTCTCCCAGCACTGTCACACACTTTTCCCATCTGTGCGCAAGCTTCCGTATTCCCTCAGCGTAAAAATCTTTGGACTGATGTCTCAGCCCGTCACTCACAACACTTTTGACTTCATCGTCACTTTCAAACTTCGTGGCTCTCGTGAACGCTTTCAAGGGACCAAACAGGTCTAACCCTAACCCAAACTGATTCGATCACCTCAGGAGACCTCATTTCTGTAGGCCTCCCAGGCCTGCCTTCATCCTCAACACTGCTCCGTCCTTCTTTAAACAATTTAGCCCACTTGTAGACATTTTTTTGGCTGAAACATGTCGCATCATACACAGTTGACATTCTCCTTCATGAATTTCAATGGGTTTGCACCCTTCAGCAACCAAAAACTTGATAACTGACCGCTGTTCTATCCTGGAGCATGCTTCTTGGTCGGCCATCTTTGTTAATCGCCAAAACTCTCAAAGTTTTTTTTTTAATCTGCAAAAGGAATTAAATCCATGTGAAAAAGAAGTAAAAAAAAAAAAGTAAGCTTCTATCTGTATTAGAAGTCCTTATACACCTTATTTATTGAATGTCCCTCGTACATGGAGGCTGCAAAGTCCCTGGAGGCGGGTTGTTAAGTTTGTTGAGTAAGTAATTACTTCCTTTTTTTTTCACTCTCATCAGTCCATGATCATAAAGCTAGAATTTAAGGCACAGTTTGCTAGTTTGTTTAACAGACAGTATTTGTCCATTTTAATTCCTAATCCATAACAGTGTGTGATATCTTCTTTTAAATGTGAGGTATTTGAACACTTCACAAAAGTGATCTTTGTCGTTGAAGTGAGTTGTGAATAAGACTCCTAGGAGGAACACAGGACCGTTTTTAATTAATACAGCACCACCTGTTATAAAACGTTATACAAAAATGAAATAAATGTGTTGTCAGTGGTGCATAGCTTCCGACACACTTGTTCCCAGTAGTAAAAAGGAAGTTGTGTTGTGCAGTTGTTGTTGGAGATGGGTCTCTCGACAAAGGAAAACGTATTCTTAGTGTTATTTCTGCTCATACGCAAGTGGTCTGAATGGGAGCCGAGTTTAAAAAAGGTGACAGAACAATTCCTTTCCATACCCATCCCATTCCCCCTATCTTACATTACCTGATGCCTACTTGTGCGGAGTGTTAAAGGAGAGTTTGTTCAAGCGTACAGATCCGCCAAGAACTTTGCCTGCATTGAACCAGCAAATCGTTTCCTTGTGCAGGAGTCTGTAGCAACCTTTGCCCCGGGAATCCGGGGTGAGAATCTGCGTGAATAATATGAACACTGTCTACAGTAAGGGAGACACACACTTCCAACACTTACATTACGCATACCGTGGTAAATCAACACGCTAATCGTGTGTATTTTAGTTTAAGTCAGGAGAAATTAACTCACAGATGACAACAAGGTAATATTGTTTTGTCTTTTCATTTATCCATTTTGGCACATACTGTAGTAAAATGAACTGGTATTTATAAATCTTTAAAATGGTAATTTATGCAAAATTAAAAGAAATCAGGAAGCGGTAACTGCTTTTTCATGGCGCAAGGTATGCCTCAGGACCTCACTCATTCATTGTCTAACTGCTGCATCCTGGATACAGGTCACGGGGCGACTGGAGCCTAGAACAGAGGTGCCAATCCATCGCAGGGCACAAACATACACACACTCGCACTCTCATTCACACACTACGGGCAATTTGGGAACACCAGTTAACCTAATCTGCATGTTGACTTTTGGTCGGTGGGAGGAAACTGGAGTACCTGGAGAAAACCCATCAAACACAAGAACATGCAAACTCCATGCACACAGGCGGAAATCTCTCGACCTTAAAGGTGCAAAGTGACACCACTGCTCATTGCTACGCCTCATCAATATACATAAAGATATATAAAGATTAAAAAACAATATAAGAAAAAAAATTATAATGTGTTATTAGTTTATTCACACTGTGCTGGTCTACTTGGCGCCAGGTGAAAATCAGACACATTTTATAAGCAATTAACGCAAAAACCTGTTCGTATTTACGGGCCCAGAGGAGATGGAACCAAGACAGAGAATGAGGAGGAAACTCATAGCATCTGATCGTTTAAGAAATAACTCCACTGGAGTGTTTCGAATGGATCGTTTTCCAACGCACCTCCACTGCAGTGAAGTATGTACCTGTGAAAGTCAAGAATAACTGCAAAAACATGGGACACCATTTTAATTTATTAACATTTAACACCAATTTCATCAGAAGAGCAGTTTCAATACATCATCTTTCAGACGAGAGGTTTCTTTTGAGTGAAATGAAACGAAACACGGCGTGTTATTTAGAGCACCACAAATATTACAGGTAACTTTAAAAACATGGCACATCAGAGAGAGAGAGAGAGAGAGAGACAGAGAGAGAGAGCGATTTAGTAGGACAGAAGAAAAAAACTGAAGGAAAAGACAGGCCTGACAGAACCATAATATGACTCACTAATTATTAATAATGATTTCAGTTAAATCTTCTGTAGATTTACTCCAGTTAAGTGTAAAAAACGATACATTCCTTAAGGGTAAATAGCTGTGCTCTAAGAGCAATAAAACCCTCATAGGGTTGCTCCGTTATAGGAAAGTAATCAACTCAATAGTGGTAGTAGAAACTCTGCTTCATTATACTGCAATAATGTTAATTGTTTTACTCGTTATTTTTCTTAGACTTAAATGGTCAGCCAGAGAGAGAGAGAAAGAGAGAAAGAGAGAGTAAAACTTTAAAAAACAAAGAAAAAACAAAACATGAAAAGCAGAGAAGAAAAAACACAAGTGAGAAATGTGCACGCATTAGCAATAAGTAGCGCTAATGCTAACGGCTAATTTCACCCTTAGCTAGCATTCTATGGCAGCACATGGCTCGGCTGTTCTCTTAGTTTCTTAATGATGCTACAGTTTCACACTTTCCATTCTTTCAAATACAGGCTCTGCTCATCAATAAGGGGCGTGTCCTATCTCTGCTGATTGCTGTGGTTTTGTAGGTAGCAGCAGGCAGGAATATCTGACCAAGCTAGCTACACAATTTACACAAAACCCAATTAGTAGTAAAATTATTAAAGTATAGTATTATATTAGAGTATTAAAGTTGTCACTGCTGCAGCCCTTATACTGTTAACATAACGAGGGCTTTTCCATAAAATTTACCCGTCCCTTAACACCATAGCTCCGCCCCCTTTTAGTGCATGGGGGGGATGTTGGCTAATTTGTCTGATTAATTTGTTATTGTAAATAAATTAGACACCTGAAAGTGAAAGGTGGGACTGTGTCTTAATTCAAAAGAAAAACTCCACTCTGAAAAAACTATTTCTGGTATGTTTAGAGACTCTGTAGTTCTTCCTTTATTCCTAGGCAAAGTGAGGAAATGTATGCCGCTCTAACATCATAGAAGAATGCTCTTATTGCTAGCAAAGTTAAGAGAACACTTCAACAGTCCTTCAGAGGTAAGTGATAACCATCAGGATGTGCTGTTAAAAACTCTTTATTCTGATTAGCTAGTTGACTGTAGCTTTTTCTTTGTCCTGGAGGCTGAGTTTCTGAGGTCACTACACAGACTTAACATGAGCAACAACCACAATAATTTTGACTTTCAGAAAATAACACCGCAGCTTTGTGTGTAAAACCAGCCAGCATGAGAAAACCATTCCCATAGCAACCATTACTACAGATTTGGCACCCGGTTATCATACAACACCGAACACCACGGAGTTGTTTAGCCAAAACAACCAACATACAAATAATAATAATAATAATTATTATTATTATTAAACAATAAAACACAGATGTAGTAAAAATCAAATCATAGCTTGGATGTGCTATTTTAATTCTTCAAAGAATGGTTAGCCGTGTTGAGAATTGTCGCAGAACCGCCAGTACTATAATGTTATGAATGCTGAGCGCCTCCAAACTATGCGGTTCGTTAAAAACCAACAAAAAAATTATAATAATAATTAAGATATAAAAACACCTATGCATTGTTTACTAAACCGCAGGGTTTTTAAGACTTGTCATAATTGCTTCTAACTCTACAGAATGAGCAGGAAGGCCACACTTCACCTATAAAATGTGCAAAATCAAAATGTGTAAATAAAATTACTTGAGGCACCTTTTACCTAAACTTACTAAAGCCAAGGTTAAACCCTATAGCAAATATAAAATTGAAATGCAACAATTTGACCAAAATTGAAATGTTCACAGCGTCCCTTCAAGATGTAGTCGATCAACTGAGCCATGTTTGATGACAAGTTTGCTTCCAAGCTAGACATCGTCCACTAACTGCTAATAAAAAGTAATAGCTACACAGTAGCAGCAATTATCTCTCACGTCTTTAAGGCTCTCAGACTTCTCTAACCATCGTTCCTGGACCATCAGGACTTCATAAACTTTGGCACACCAAGGTATGGAAGATTATCTGATCTACGAGGGCGAGTCAAAAATTTTCCGCATTCCAGTTATATTAAAACTTCTGTTGGCTAAACTGTCTTATCAGCGCTTTCCGTTGAAGGGTACTGTCTCCCCAGTCATTGTTGTGTATGCGTGAATGTTACATCAGTTCATTTGTAACTACCGTGCGAGCAAAAATGGATGCCCCACTTGTAATTTACACAAAGGAAGAGCAGCATGCAGCCATTTTTTTTTTTCGAGGTCTGAGAGTGCACCTGGTGCGGGAACAACTCATGAAAGAATATAAACAGAAGCGCCTGGATTTCTGCAAACAAAATTTGGAGTGATACTCTAAGGAAGGTGCCTTAAAGAGTATCAGTACTGGTGATGAGACAAGGGTCATCACTATGAGCCTGAGAGTAAACAGCAGAATATGGAATGGAAACATCCGCAATCGAGAAAGTTTAAATGTCAATCATCAGTTCGAAAATTCATCAATGCTTACAATTTTCTGTGATTCTCAAGCTCCAGTATTGGAACAGTATGGACAAAGTGTATTGAAATGCAAAGAAATTACGTCTTGTATTTGTCCTTTCTAAAAGTAAAAAAAAAAAATTACAGCCACAGTACAGATAATTTTTTGACTCACCCTCGGACCTTAAGTTAAGCCTTTATTTGTCACACGTACATTACTACACAGTGAAAATCTTTATTCTTCGCATAACCCATCATAGAAAGCAGGAGTCAGAGTGCAGGGTAGGCCCCTGGAGCAGACAGGCCCATCAGCGGCAATGTGGTGGAACTGGGGTTTAAACTACTACCCTTCCGATCAGTAACCATAACCCACTAAATTACCACTGCCTATACCTGTTCTACATAATAATCATCAGGAAAATTATCTTTAATTTCTGCTTCTCTGAAAAGAGAACAAACTCAATGCCTCAAGTGTGACCACCTGGACACAGCCTATGCTGGGATTTGGTCTTGTATCCTTTATAATCAATAACACAGTACCTTAACCACTGAGCCATGACTTCATACCAACGACTGACAGGATCTTTTGCTAAAATCAGACAATATGGACATTTTGTGGACATCGAACCTTTGCTTTTAAAACCGAGTGTTACAACTAAACACTAGATACGGGCCATAAATACTAACCGTGTGCAGACAGACTTTAATACCACAACAGTTACCTCAACAGTATACCATATCATTATCTAATGTTCATTACCACCATGTCTGCGACCCTCTAACGCTCCATGACAGCATCATGCATCCTGATTGACTATCATGATAATCTGATTATCAACACAAGCCTTATGCAATACTCAGTACTCAGAGTTCGCTTCATGAGCAAGATCAGAGAAGCATGGGTGTTCAGTAGCTGCCTGATTAAAAAAAATAATAATAAAAATCCACGAAAATCTACACAAAATACATAAAGGATTCACATCTTTACCTTTGTTATAAACAGGAAAAATAAAAGAAATAATGTGTTATAAATTACTTAGGATATACTTTGTTTTACTCTAATTATTCCTTATGGACATCCTACATCTTGGCATCTTGAATAGGGGACAAACAGGAAGTGGAGCCGCAATGGGTCTCATCCTGATTCTCCACATGCATGTGCTGCCCTCTAGTGAAATGTTAAGGATTGTTTGTTTATTTGTTTTACAAACATAGTTCTGTAGTCAGAAGTTCAGTCAAAAATAGGAAGTTTAAAGTGACACCGGGTGCATCGGTAAGTAATGATGAGACCACAATCATACACTTCCTGTTTCTGACATTCTGATTGGCCTTGTGCTGCCTCAAATGGAATGATCGTCTTCTTCACCGAACCCTAGAGCTATACATAACTACAATATCCGATACTGTAACACTGTCTCCTTTCCCAGTTTCAGAGGGTTACTGTTTGTGCTGTCCTCGGGCGAAGTGGCAGGCAAAGTCGTACCTGTTCCTGCACCTGTGGCCGCAAATGTTGCACTGGAAGGGGTTTTCGTAGCCATGGCAACCCATGTGAATGGTGTATAGGACGTTATCGGGAAAGTAGATGTGGCAGTGAGGGCAGTGCTGGAGAAGCTGGGGCTCATGACTCGGGTTTGGCGTTCCCGGCTGGCTGTTGGTGCCGCTGTTACTGGGCGTGCTTGTCCGGTCGCTGCACTGCCCCCCATGGGATGTGTCCCGAATGTCCGGTGTCGATGTGAGCGTCACAATGGGACAAGAGACATTGCTGGAAATGGCGGATGAGGGCTGTATGAGAAAAGAGGGCTTTTCTTCGGGAAGCGAGTCTGCACTGGGAGAAGCCGGCGTCTCTGAAGGGAGACTGGAAAGCTGCCCGGCCAAAGCAGAGAGTTGATTGAGTGGGTTGTGTTCCAAATCGTTTGTTTTCTCAACATCTTTCGAGGCCAAGCTAACATAAGGACTGTGCAGGTCGTTTCTCTCGTCGTTAGCACCGCCGGCGTCATCTGCGTTGTTTTTCCTGTGTAGGCCTAGGTCGACTAGGATACGGCGACCGTACCCAAAAGCCCCGCCCCGTTTGGACAGCGCTGAGATTGTCCGGCGGTGGGAAGGAGGGGCTGAGCGGGTGCCCTTGGTGGGGAGGATTTTGTGTCGCCGGCGGCGGTGGTGCGAGAGGTTGCTGCGGTCACTGCAGCGGAACGCGCACAGCTCGCATTTGTATGGTTTCTCACCAGTGTGAGAGCGCATGTGAGATTCCAAGTGACGCTCGTACGCTGAGGCAAAGGGACAAAGATGACAACGATGAGGCTTTTCACCTGAAAGACAAAAATAAACATACTTACTATAGAAAAGAAAGTTTTACTTTCATTAGATCTCCAATAAGATTATTTTATTGCAGCAAAATACAGGGCTATATTTGAGATCAGGTTAGGATGACACAAAATTACACCAATCATTCTCATATCAAATTATTACAGCACGACATTAAAGCATTACCTAATTCTGGTCAATCTTTGTTGTCATAGTAACCTTACCTTCTGACAGGATTGTCTGATCAGATTGATAGCTGTTAGCAATTCAGCCACATGGGTCAGCTAATGTTAGTAGCATATTAGTGATATAAAAAGGACATAGGGGTGGATTCAAATTTGCATGCTCATGTAGATTCATGCTGGCAGTTACCTGTGTGGATGCGGATGTGCTCTATGAGCCGCGCCGTTCCTCTACTGGCATAGTTACAATAACGGCACTTCAGCTTTCCGTCGTATGTCCTCTCGAACCCATCCACGAGCATGTTGGTCCCATCCTCAAGAGAAATGTCCACCGGTGCATGGTCCAGCCCATTATGTTCTAGATCTTGTCCAGTGAAGACACAAATACAAAATTATGCACAAAAACCATAAACTATTCTGTTCTGAAGACGTCTATGGGATCTATGTGAAAGATTACTCGAACACAGATATCAGCTAATCTACTGTCAGAGATGCTGTTATAGAAAATCATACTGCTGTTTAGAGTGGTGAGTGTGTTAAGTGTATGTGTGTGGGTGAGGTAGAGCTAGAGACCTGTTGGGACGTCCTCCGTGTCCTTCACACCACTGACAGAGCCTGAGATCATGTTCACATGTTGGGTTTGTTGGCTCAGATACTCCTGAAAGTCCTTCACGAAATCCAGCGTCTCCGGCTTCTCCTCGCCCATTGGAAAGATCAGGACTGCCTCACACACACACACACACACACACACACACACACACACACACACACACACACACAGGTGAGTGAATGAAAGTAAAAGTGTGACAGTTTTTATGACAGTCAACAATCTCAACAATCTTAACACATTCTTACTTAAAGATAATTTTAAAAATAGTGTTTTAAATACAACTGTATAATAAGTCATCCTACACCTGCTCCTGTTTCTGCAACAACAAAAAAAAACTTTAAAAGGCTGTAGCAGTGCTGGAGATCAATCTGTTTAGAGAAGTGATTCCAGTAGTGTGTGTGTAAAGCATTTTTTACATTTTGTGTCCAAGTGTAGTGAACGGCTCTTTTCATGAGTCTTCTAGTCCTAGTCGTTCGTTTTTTTTAATCTAGAAGACTCATTGAGAAGGATAGCTCAATGCTGTTTCCTGTGTAATGGACTGTGTCTATAGTGTCTATGGGAGTCATGTGACAAAATATAGAACGTTTTGGACCAAAAGACTCAAAGGTAACTACTCATTTCTTTTTCCTGTACATAACCTATCAAGGCTGTGCGATGCTTTGCGCATGTTCCCAGTAGAAAATGGACAAATGACTCTCCGAGACTACTCGTTCCTCTGAGTCACATTAAAGACTCGTTCAAAAAGAATGAATAGTTCGTGAACGCCCCATCACTAATGTGCGCCTGAGTGTGTAGAAGTCGTCCTAAACAGTGGCCGCCCCTGATTCTGCTCTCGTCTAAAAACAGTCACGATTCTTTACAAAAGTAAGGTGCAGGTTAATTTTTTTATATTTACTTTATATTTTGTATTAATTTTTATATTAATATTTCAGGGTTGTGGAACGAATCATTCGAGGGGTTTGATATACAAGCACATTCCGGAACGAATTACGCTCGCAATCCAAGGTTTGACTGTATTTCGTTTAGTATTTTCCCCACCGTAATTCCTCCACACACCCCGCCCCTTAGCTATATGATTGGCTGTATTGTTCCACTTCCTGCGCTAGGACTGAATAATAAAGAATTCTACAGCCAGTCTATCCAATCAGAGCAACTGGGCGGTGCTTGCCGGATTGTGGATGGGAAGAACTAAATACTAAGACGTTTAGATGGCATCTTGCTAGTCAGTTAATTAGCAGTGGTGTATGTTTGTGGTTTGGCTTAGTTTTTACTTACCCGTTTAGACAGCAGAGTCTCGGAAAACCAGGACAGAAAATAAACACTCAATCCGCGAGGGTTTCAGATATCCGAGTATGCATCTCAATATATCCCCATGATGCTAATCCTAGTTAGCTAAACAATTAGCTAATAAAGCGGACACTTTTATAAGATTGACAGCGTTGTAAATCCGCCCCTGGTGTTTGTTAGAAAGTAATAAACGTGACATGAAGACGATGGAAAATGTCGTTTGGTGTCTGAAAATCGCACAGCACTGCTAAGAGCTGAGCCAAAACAAAAGGGAACTCGTCACAGGAAGGACAGAACGCGAGCGCGTCGCTCAATGTCTTCCGGATATTCTGTCCCTGCTGATACTTGGTTCCTATGTTACTTTAATGGGTTTTTTTTTTTTTTTGGCCCGGTTCAGAAATGTTTTTGTTTTGTTTTGTTATTTTGTGGTTGTAGGCTTTTATTACAAACAAGCAGGAGAGACATTTGTTAAATCAGTTCATCCTAGTCTCCATTTAACCTCCAATTTGGTTGTTAACAATCATACAGTGGACTAAGAGTTCCACCCCTTATCCAACATTTCAATACTGTTGTGAGATCCACAAATCCAGTTCCATGCAGACATGGTGGAAGAACTCAAATGTCCTGAACTCATCTCAGACTAAACTCAACCCCACTTCACTCATCAACTTTGTGATGAACTGGAGCCTACATGCCATGTGCTTCAGCACCTGAGCTCACTAATGCACCTGTAGAATGAGTGAGTGAACACAAATACACACATGTACATGCTCCAACATCTAGTGTACAGCCTTCCCAGAAGAGTGGGTGTAATAAACATCACACAATGAATCAATGAGACTGATTTATAAAATATTGTGATATATTCAATTATACTTATAGTAACAATAATTATCCTGTAGGTGGTATGGTTTTGTAGGGGTTAGCACGGAAGTCTCACACCTCCAGGGTTGAGGGTTCAAGTCCAACCTCAGATCTGTATGCTTGGAATGTGCATATTCTCCCAGTGCTTGGTTGGTTTCCTCCAGCAGTCCAGAGACATTAAACTAACAGGTGTTTCCAAATTGCAAGTGAGTGTGTGCCTGAAGAAGGATTGAAACCTTGTTCAGGGAGTAACCCACCTCATGCCCAAAGTCTTCTGAGATAAGCTCTAGGCTTCTAGTGACCACATATGAGATAAGCAGTATGGAAGCAAATTTTCATGTGATCATTTTTTTTTTTGGAATAATTAAAACATTTTATTAATTTTTTTATTTTTATTTTTACTTGTGATCACATTCACATTGTCAGGTGTGTTTGTAAAAAAAGATGGGGGAAAGTGAGGGGTATATAGTGATATAAAATAAAACCGACTCTTTATTAAATGTTGTTAAAAGTTATGGCTGTAATCTTTGTAAACAGTTCATGGTCGGATGCCAGGAGCAGTTTGATGAGCACTTGAAGCGAATCGTGTGACATGAACTAGTTGGTTTGACTCATGTATGTTTGATGGTGTTGAATATTTCAGCAGCAGGAAAGTGAGCTGACGATCGCGTTGCCCCATTTGTGTCAGAGTTTTAGGAACAGCATTGATGAGAATGTGATAAATGAGTGCTTAGACTGCAGGCTCTGGATCTCCTGCAGTGTAATGAGAGTCTCAGTGTAACTCACACACCATGCTCAGGTAGCGAACTGTACTGCTAGACATGGTGTAACATCTCCAACATGTATCTGTCAGCATGCGCCATTAGAGTACACCTTCAGAGTAAATCTCTCACCTGCATCTGTCCACCACTGCTGCTGTTTTTCAAATTTACTGTTAAATTCGACTAAGAGTATGTGCACCCCTGACCATCACACCCATATGTGGTTCTTCCTGTCTGAAACACAAACCCTTATCCAGCATGATGATGCCCATGTAAGCACCACTGTAAGAACGCTAGTGTCCTGCATAGAGCCCTAGCTGAACTCAACACTCCACTGAACCATCAGCACACACACACACACACACACACACACACACACACACACACACACACACACACACACACACACACACACATTAACACCTTCACAGCAAAGAGGACCACATTATAACAGCAGATCTGGAATGAACGTTCAACAGAGACATGTGGATGTGATGCTGAGGTGTTCAAATACTTTTGTTCATATGGTGTTTTTATGTTTATATAATCATCAGTGTTTTTTAGGTGAATAATGTGATTATTAATCATGAAATTTAAACACATGGCCAACATTAACTAATAAAAATGAGTAAAATAATGTTTAAACACTGCATGTGAAGAGAAATTGTTTTTATGATTAACATCATGAATATAAAATATAAAATAATTATATAAATAAAAAGGAAAAAAATCTATAATAAAAACAATTAATAAACAAATATGCATTAGAATCAGGCTAGAACATGTGTAATATATTATATATTATATATATATAAATTGTGTTTTCTTAGCATGTGAATTATGTCACATAAAGTATCAATATTGTTTAGCACATTATTTACCCCTTCACACATTTCTCTTCTTGATCTAATTTATAATTGATAAATGTATACATAAATATAGATATAGATTTATAGATTAATTATAGATAAATTTATATATATATTCATTATTTCTCACTGAAGTGTACATGAGAATCAACTCATTAATAAAGTAAATATAAGGGTTTTCTCATTAAAACTTTAAAAACATTAAAATAAAACCTGAGATTTTCTGAATTTCGTCCCATGATTAATGTTCATTGTTAAAAATCTCTATTACATTATTTGTTTATTTATTTGATAATAAACATATTTTTTTAAATATTGCAAAAATATTTTCTCTTCTCAGAGGTACAGTACTTCAAAAACCATAAATTCAATATTATTTGTGAAAAAGAAAGTAAATGCTATATAAAAGTTTAATTTTTTAAAATTAATACATATTTATACACCTGTTATCAATGTATAATAAAATAGAAATTAGAAACACAGTGAAACAGTCAGTTCTGTCAGTCGCCTCTAGGTGGCAGATCAACTCAAGATTTGTGGGGAAAAAAACGTGAAAAGTAAAAGAAAAAAAAGTTAAAGTTAAGAAATGCACTTAGAATAATCATAATAATCTAACATAATAAAATATAATTATCAGGTTTTATGTTTAGGGTGTCAGAAATTGGTTATAGTTAACCAACGTTACGTGTAATTAAAATAAGAAATTATATTATTATATTATATTTTAATTATTTGATGCATTATATTACATTTTATTGTATTGTAATATAAGAAATTCAGACTCCCCCCCCCCCCCTTTCAGTTTCTTTTTAAGGGATAAATGGAGGTGTGACAGTTGACCTCCGACCCCTGGAGCAGTCTATTAGCGCGCTCCCTAATGGCCTGTCAACACTAATGTTAGTTTATAGCAATTTAATTATGCTCAGGTTTCCTGCAGAGCCATTTCCCTTTAAATAATTCAGACAGAACGACAATAAATCTGTCGGCCCAAAAGAAAAGAAAAAATTCAGCGCTTTTTCAAGCGAAGCTCTGAATAAATTTCCCGCATAGATAGATAGATAGATAGATAGATAGATAGATAGATAGCATCAGAATATTTTAAATAAATATTCTACTATTTGCTAAAATATATAGAATCAAAAAACAATTGAAGTAATAGTAATAGAGTAATGCTCAAGTGTGTTATTAAAGCACCTTCATAAATATTTAAGTGACTTTTTTACCTTCTTTCTTAAACGTTTACTTTTAAAATAATTTCAGTGTCCAGTGTAAAACCACACTAAGATTATTCCTTTTAAACGCTCCAACACAAATAAATTAACGTTCAATTAAATTATATTAAAAATAAAGTATGGCCCAGATCTTGAGGTAAACACTTACCAAAAAAACTACCTGTTTCAATTAATGATTTCACATTTCATTTGGTGGACAAGTAAAATAGAATAAAATGTAGCAAATTATAACAGGCATAAAGTTATAACGGGCGTAAAGGCGTAACAGGCGTAAAAAGAGACGAGAAAAAACACCAATGAAACTATAGTGATAATAAGATAATTCCATTCGTTAGAATGGAAAATGAAACACAGTGTGTGATTGTGATCCAAAAGATCTTGTTCTTGTTGGTTGTGATGATGAATGATTTTGCGCCATGAGTGATACAGTAAGACTTTATACCGTTACAGAACAATAATCAATAAACTTTAAAATCAACTTGTTTATTCAGAAAAAGACGCTGTACAACTTTACAACCGTGTGTCGTTTTCAACATTAACGAATGACTAAATAAGCGTGAAACATGGCTTAAATGTATTAATCATTATCGTTACTTAACATATCTTCTTAATACGCGAAGGAATGTTTTAACTGTAAAATGAAACACTGAACAATTGGACATAAGATAAAAGTGATTTTTAAAAACATTATTATTATTATTATTATTATTGTTATTATTATTATTATTATTATCTATTTGGAATTATCAGCAAGGAGAGATTAAAGAAAATATGTATCAGACATATAATGAGGAAATTAATATTTGTAATGTATTTAAATTAAACCACATTTTATTTGGATTGTGTAAAATTGCACTTTACACAATTATTGTTTTATATTTTTTGAACATTTATAAGTCACTATTTTCGTATAATGTCGTCTCTAAAATTGTAGTTCAGTATAAAATCTGCTGAAATCAACTCTAAAGAACGAATATATGTATATGTATATTTATTTTATTATTGGGTATACGTCAATTATAAATAAATGTTTTAAGCTGTTATTGAAATAATACTTATGCCTTCTTCTTTCATGTGTCTTCTTCTCCTCGCCTCTATTTTTTATATTAATAATATAACTAATTTATGAAGTCTGCTTATTTTTTATTTTATGTTAAATAAATGAAACATTTATGTATTCGATTTTTTTTGTTTATGTTCTCTACACAATACTGTGTGTGTGTGTGTGTGTGTGTGTGTGTGTGTGTGTGTGTGTGTGTGTGTGTGTGTGTGTGATGCCTCTCTCTCTACTCGCTTTAATTCGCTTTTAAGCGCTTTTCACTGAGCTCCTGATTTATGCGCCGCTTTTGTGGTTTTATTAGCGCCTCAGAACCATTCATTCCTCTGCCCAGGCTATTAATGATTATTTGTGTGTGTGTGTGTGTGTGTGTGTGTGTGTGTGTGTGTGTGTGTGTGTGTGTGTGTGTGTGTGTTAATTATTATTTGTAGGCGGTGGTTGAAGCCCTCGAGCTCTGTTTTTGAAAGAGAGGAAATTCATCCCGAAGAGGAAAAACCTCTTAAAAATAGAGAGAGAGAGAGAGAGAGAGAGAGAGAGAGACTGCATCTTTAAGCCCGGAGTGACAGAGGGGTAAAAAGAGAAGTAGGAGAAGGAGGAGGAAGAGATGGAGGGAGGAGGGTTTATTCTGCACTCTTTATTACAGCAGACCCCCTCCATCTATCTCTCTCTCTCTCCCTCTCTTTCCTCCTACCCCAAGCTCTCGACACGGGGCATGCGAGAGAAAAGTAAAAAGAAACCGAAGAAGGGAATAGCGGATCTTAAAGCTTTTCACTCCCGCGCGCTTTCATTTCTGCGCGCGCGTTTAATGAATGTAATTGGTGTCTACAATGACAAGGACACTTTACACCATAACACTTCCCCTCATCCATCACCCTCTTTCCTTCCCTCCATCATCCCCTCCAGCACTTCCTCCTCTTATCCTTCTTTCGCATTCCTATTCTTTCTACTTTTTCCTTTATATTTCACCTACTTCTCCATCCATTTCTCCTCAAATTTTATCCTTGTTTTGTTGTTGTTGATTTTCTTCTTCGTTTCCCCCATGTCCTCTTCTTCTCCTACTTTCATCTTCTTCAGTCTCGTCTGAAACTTAATTTTCTTCTTCTCTTCATTTCCTCTGCTTTACTTTCTGCTTTTGTATCCTCTTTTACTACTCTTCTCTTCATTGCCCTCTTTTCTGCAATTTTCTCACATTCCTCTTCTCCTCCATATCTTCTTCTCCTCTATACTTACTTATCCTTCCTTTCAAGTGCTTTTCTTTTTTCCTTTTTCACAGTTTTGTCTACGTTTCACATGTCTTCTGTCTTTTCTTTGTTTTATTTAGAATGAAATGTTTTCTAAACATTTTTGTACATTTTTTCTAAATGTTTTCATCCTCCTCTTCTTATCCTTTTCCTTATCCCAATTTCCCCTGCTTTCTTTTCTTCTTGTCCTCTCATATATCATTTCATTTTCTTCTCCTATATCTTCTTTTTTCATATCATATTCTTTTGTCTTCTTTGTTCCTTTTCTTCCTCTTTCATTTCTTCCTCTTCTCCTTATCACCATCCATATCTTCCTCTACTTTTCTTTCATTTTCTTGTTTTTCACTTTTTTACTCTCTTTTTCTTATCCTGATCCTCTTGTGTTCCTTTTCTCTTCTTATAACTTTCTCATTCATTTCCTTTTCATATTCATATTTAATTCTTTTACATTTCTTTCTTCTTTTCTGCTTATTTTTATTCCTCTTCTTCTTTTTATTAGTCTCATATTGTCCTCATATTTCATCTTTCCATCTCCCTTTTAACTATTTATCCGTTCTTCATAATTTCCCAACTTCTTTCTTCCTCTGCTTTTCATTTTTCTTCCCATCCTTTCTTCATATTTTCATTCTTTACTCATCATTTACAACTATTTCTTTTCCTGCTCTTCTTCCTTGACTTAATTCCTTACTCTTCTTGTGATTTTTTTTTCTTCTGTCATTCTTGTCTTCTCCCTTATTCTTCCAAACTTCTACTCGTCTTCTAATTCGGTTACTCTTCTATCCTTACTCTGTTTCTTTCCTCTCTTCTTGCCATTCCTTCCTCTGCTTGAAATTCCTTCATTGTTCTCATTTTCTCCTCTCCACTATTCTCCTTTCTCTTTTAGGACTATGTATCTCCTGTTTCTCGTTATCAGTTAGATCAGTATATAATTACATTGCACTAGACAGGAAGCCTACATTACACTACCTCACTATTCAAATAGCAAACATATTGCACATTATTCTACAGTGAAGGTAATGGGGAGTAGGAAGGACTCTCTCTCTCTCTCTCTCTCTCTCTCTCTCTCACACACACACACACACACAGAGTGAATAGCTGTTTAATAAAAGTGTCGTCCCGCAGATGATGTGACTTTACGAGGCAGCGCGCGATAAAACCAGGCCGTCGCTTGAGGAAGTGTGCACGCGCCCGTGCTCGGTATTACGGTGGCCTATTAAAGTCTCGCGCGGAGAGACATTTACACTAAACAGTGACATCCCGCTTCTGCTCGCGCTCACAGAGACAAAGGGGGAGGGGACGGGAAGCGACACGAGCCATGACGGATTACACAATTACTGTGAAATGTGTGGCGTTTTCACATCCATGCAAAAGCTGCGCGAGTCCTCCCTTTTTACCGTGAGTTATTACCGCGCGGCGCGAGCCCCAGTGATGAAGCGATAATCAATTCCTGTGACTGAGGCTCGAGGGAGCAACAATGATCACTTCTGCCGGCGCGCGCGTGATGAAATGATGGCACTTTAAAGTGTGATGGATGCGCCGCGCGCGCTCTGTGACTTTAAAGGAGGTTTATATGAACCCGAAAAGTGGCCGTGTGCAAGAAAAATGGTTCCCGAAAGGGCGTGTCCGGGGGTATCATAGAGATAGAGTGGCAAAGAGGTGGGAACGGATGTAGGGGGTCACTAGAACCCTATGGGAGTTTTTACTCTTAGATAGAATTTTTTCCTCCGTGCGCGTGTGTTTTTGCAAAGAATGCGGTAAATTTGTACGAGTGATTTCTGATTTCTGGTCCACTTCACCCTAAAAACCAGACAAAAATAGTCAATGAATGCTCGAAAAGTCGCTAGATGACGCGTGTGACGTCATGGAGTCATGTGCATGTTCATGTTAAGACAAGTGAACTACCATGAAGGCACAAAGTTGTCAGCATCGGGGGAGGCACGGATACCAACTGCACCATACTGCTAAACAATATTGAGACAATTAATAAATAAGTTGATGTAGATGATAAGTGACACCTAAATTCCCCAGGTGGGATTGAATTGCTGATCTGAATGGTCACACAATAACATGAGTGTAATAATCTCAAAACTTAGCTCATTTTAAAATATTAAATAATCCATAGATTGTTCTTCAATGTTAATCTGCACCATTGATGTCTTATACCTTTCTGAAAATGTTTTTTGATTTGGAATCTATTATGTCATTTACAGTTCTCCCAGGGAGACGTCGAAAGAACTTCTAACTTTTAGATAGCCGTTTTTCTTAAACAGTGTGAGCGTACAGCGCTACTGTGAAATGATGGCTGTGTGTCCACGGCTGGGAGAGTTATTGCGTACTGATGCCATTTATACAGCCCCGAAAAGTGGAAGCGTTTTTCCTTCCTGTGCTCGCACAGCCGTAACTCATCACCGTGAACGATGGCTCACGAGGCGCACTTGCACCAATACACACATTTCACACCCACACACTCTGTCCGCAAGAGGAGGATTTAGAGCGTGGTAGGCTGCAAATCTATATAAAAAAATACACAATACACAGTCTCAACATTTATGATCAACGTCCCCCGCCTCACTCCCACCAAAAAAAAAAAATCATCAAGCACTAATAATAATCCAGGAAGTTACTCCGCATTCTGTTTCCTTAACACTCACATCCTGTGACTTTATGAAATTGGTGGCTGTCACCTGGTTTTGTTAAGATATGTAGCTCCATTTCATCAGAGTAGCAGTGGAAGCTAATACCATGTGTAGAAATAATTCTCTGCACAGAAGAGCCAGAATTAACACTTACTGATAACTGGTGACAAGGCTGTAATCAAGAACTTAGACCAAGACTTGTAAGTGTTTAGGTTGTTTTCTATAAGGACAAATTGTGTCTTATGAAATGCTGTACATGTGGAAAAAGGAAAACACTAAACAAACAATATATTTACATACAACTCAGCTATTTGATTCAGCTAGATCAATGGCTAAGACAGGGACAAGTCCAAGTACAAATATCGATATGTCCATGAAAAGACAATGTCAATATAGAGCTTGTCTTGTGACTGGACTTAAGTACACCTGGCCAACATGGTCATATAAAGCCTAAGTCGGAGAACAGCTGCACTTTATAAGCAAATAAATCTTGTATTCTGGCGTAAACAATATTCTTATTCATGCTATGAACATGCTTCAGTGAGATTCAATAAAACAAGCAGACTCAAGACTAATTAGTAACGTTGTTTAGTACCTGTGTATTTATAATCTCTGATGCAGTAGGTGGCAGTATGCACCTGAACTACCAGTAAACAGAATGAAGAAGAAAAGTACAAAAGTACGTCAGCCTTTGCACTATGCCTAATATTATTTATGTCCTCTCCCATGGCTTTCTACTTTATCAGCTACAGCTGTACAGGTCAAGGATGAGATCAGCAAATGCTGTACACACACACACACACACACACACACACACGCACACACACACGCACACACACGCACACACATACTGGACTTTTGAGTGAGGTGTACTCAGATCCATGGCAAGTCCCTTGGAAAGCACTATTTTAATGAAGTAATATTAATTAAAAAACATTAAGGTAAGGGATTTGAGTTAGGTGAGGATATTAGTGAAGTTAGTTTGTATTTGCTGGCATTGAATGTAAAAGATTCTAATCACTCTAGTGATTATAGATCATAGTTATAACATTCTTGACATATCTTGTAATCAACCATATGTTTTCACTAAAATTCAAATTTTCCCCAGGGAAAAAATATTTAAAGTTAGCAGTATTACACGTGTTTGTGCTTTGGTGGTGGTTTTTGAAAATGTATTGAACAAAATAAATAGTTAGTTCAGAAGGCCTTCTTTCCAAGCAGTTTGGAATACTATCAGTTTAGTTATGTTCTAACTTTTTATATATCTGCCAATATACTGTATATTTTTAACAGAATAGCATTCTTTTCTATCAAGGTTTTTTCTATTTATAACTATATAGAAAGAACCAAAAAAAAGAACAAAAACCAAACTTCCCATCCCCCCAACACCAGACATAAATATAAGGACTCTGTACCAATCAGATGCCCGTAGAAAAGAAAATTATAATAGCATAAATAATATTCCCCATAGCCTTTCTTTACAATACCATATTGTCTGCGTTCATTTCCTCAACAAAAGTAAATAAAAAAAAAGTTGAAAGATATTATAAAGTATTTATAACATAATTTAAAATTTTGGCTAATTTTCATTTAGTCAGTATCAGTCTCCTAGCCAAAAGAGAACAGAAGGTCAATATTTTAATTTTCCTTTTGCTAAAACTAGTGTTTTGCGGGGTCACATCAAACAATGCAATCAATGGAAATGGCTCTATACTATTTCTCCAAATAGTCAAAAAAAAGGTCTCAAAAACATTGATCCTGAACATGTACAATCTTTGACTTTACATATGCAGCAGAGTTGCAGGGGCCTGCCTGAATCTATCACATGTGATATCTATATCAGTTCTTCAATCTTAGAAAGTCTGACTTTTAAACATTATAAACGGTGTACAATCTTAAATTGTATTACAGCATGCCTAAGCAAATGGATGATGAGAAAATTCCCTGTATTGTTTTGTGCCAAAGTTCCTCTGAAATTGGTTAATCTAAATCTGACTCCCAGTTATTTCTAAGTAAATCTAAAGATGTTGAGTCATACATACTGTACTGAGTAATTCATAAATCCTGCTCATAGCCTGTTTTTGAGCTGATTTACTTTCAAATATTGAATCTAATAAAGAAAGTGGAGGGCATGATGGAAAATTATTAGAATTCACTGCTACAAAGTTCTGAAACTGCAAGTACCTATAAAAATGTAATTTGGGAATGTCATATTTTTGTACCAACTGTTCAAAGGACGCAAAATTTCCATCAATATAAAGTTCAGACAATGAGACCCTTTCTAGCCCAAACCTCAAAAGCATGATGCAGCCTGTAATAGCTCTTTATGGGAAAAACGATCTGATTCCAGATTTTAACTGAATGTATAACACCAGGATTAGAAATCAAACTAGAGAATGGTTGAATAAATGGTATTTTAGAACAAAATAACGCTATTAGAGAGGTGGATCCAACCGAAGCCCCCTCCAGAATTGTCCAGACAGGGGCAGTATGTCGTTCTTTACCTTTAGAAGACCTGGAGAAGAAATATTTTATAAAAAAAAAAAAACTAAAAGCACTGAGAGATGTATATAACCTTATACACTCATCTTTACTGTATTAATTCTTCCACCCAATGAGAGACAGAGATGATCTCAACACTCAAGATCTTGATAAAAGACTAGATAAAAGAGGTGGGTAGTTGACTCCATACAAGCGTTTATGATCATGCGTAACCCAATCCCCAAGGTATTTAGACCAAACCTTTTTAGGGCTAATTTTAAAGGGAACTGAGCTTAACGTCGACAGACTGACCCCATCACCAACAGGCATTAGTTCACTTTTCTGTATATTAACTTTATACCCAGATATTTTGCCAAACTCTGTGACAAGTATAATAACATGTGAATAACAAGCGAAACCTTATGTACCAATCCTGCCTGCTGAATACCCTAGATATCTGATCTTTGTCTCGGAGTTAAAGCAAGTGCTTCCATTGCGACTACAAATTGAAGTGGGAACAGAGGGCATCCCTGCCTCGTCCCGTGTTTAAGCTCAAAATAAGCAGATATGTTGTTATAAGTACGCACAGCATATTTTGGAGATATATATATAAACGTTTTATCCATGATATAATCTTATGACCAAATCCAAACCTCTACAGTGTATCCTCTCCGAGGATAATCCCACACCACCCGGTCAACTGCTTTTTCCGCAAAAGAATAAGATTATGTAAAATTTAACAAAATGTTTACTTTCACAATGGGTTTGTATCATTGCTTGGCAAGATGGGACAGTGGCATAGTGGTTAGCACTGAGGCCTTGATCCTCCTTGGGTCTGTGTGTGTAGTTTGCATGTTCTCCCTGTGCCTGGTGGGTTTCCTCTTACTAAATTACTTCCTCTTCCTATTACTTAAATCTCTTCTATTACTATAATCAGTTGCACACATTTTTATTTGGAATATCCATATAATAAATAGTGATTTTGTAAATACAACCTGTCAAATCGGATGTTGCATAAGTAAGTGCACCCCTCCCCAACATCTACTATTAAATATTTTAGGCTGACTGCATGTTATTGTTCTTACCATTAACCTTGTGTGTGTGTGTGTGTGTGTGTGTGTGTGTGTGTGTGTGTGTGTGTGTGTGTGTGTGTGTGTTGACCTCATATGGACAAGAGAAATGCTCATTTTTTACTAACAGTTTTTTTTTTCTTTAAAAATACAAAGGTTTTTAAAGGTAAAGGTTTGTTTTAAGACTTAGATTAGGTTTAATAGTGTTAATAATAATCTATTAAAAGTCATTGGCACCAGGTCCCCAGACAGACAGTAAGACAAGCGTGTGTGTGTGTGTGTGTGTGTGTGTGTGTGTGTGTGTGTGTGTGTGTGTGTGTGTGTGTGTGTGTGTGTAAGTGTGTAAGTGTGTGTGTGATAGAGATAAGGGGTCGGTTACGGATGGCCTAGACACCCAGACTTTGGAAGAAATCCCATCAATAAAGCAATTTCTGATGTCATAACACTGCGACTTTGGCAAAATCCTAAGGACCTGAAAAAACTTTTCCTTTCCCTCTGCCACATTCGAGTCTCGCGCTTGTGGACGTTAATGGATTCCGTACAAATAATATTCGGCCATAATGGAAAAGGTTGAGCCAGGCGAAGACAGATGAAGTCATAAACACGTATAATTGAGAATCAAAGACCGATAAATTTTAAACTGCTATCCGTTCTCTCTCTCTCGCTCTCTCGCTCTCTCTCTCTCTCTCTCTCCCCCTCTTTCTCTTTAGATGATGATCTATGTCGTGCGGCCTCTGGAAAATGGAAGGAGATTACGGGTGGAAATTATAACAATAAATTTTCTAAACATACACCTTGATTATGCTTCGATTTTTTAAGGAGGTGGAGGAGGTTTGGATGAAAGCTGAAAGCTTGTCGGCTAAATGGCGCTATAAAAATAGGTTTGCCTCGAGGTGTCATTTTCTCGCGCGCGCCTCTTAAATGGAGGGGAAATGAATTGTGTAATTTATCGCAGAGTCAGATTAGATCAGCATATCCCATCAAAGGCACAACAATCAATCAGCTTCTGTCTCAACAGCTCACAGGAAACACATAAAGCAGAGCGCCTAATGGCCTCCCAATCTAACAGATTGATAGACTTATCCACTCCCGGGGGATGAATTAAGAAAATCGGCTTCTCTCTCTCTCACTCTCTCTCTCTTTCTCTCTCTCTGCATTTGTAAAATCTGCATTTTAAAATACAGAAGCTGCATAAATGAAGCACCAGCTTTTAAAATAGGAGGGACCCTACATATTCTGCTGCTGCTGATGAGGATGATGATGATTAAGACTGGATATGCAAACAATGAAGAAAACAGACGATTATTTGTTATTTAGATGAGATTCAGATGAATCTCTCTTTAATGAACAGATGATGACGGACACTCATTTAAAATGTGACCGCAGAGACCTATTAAGCCCCCTTCATTGATTCAATTATTTAAGCGAGACATTTTACAGTAATAAAAAGGGGGGCGCTGACACTCATTTAAAGAGCGATACGCTGAATTTATTCCCAGTCATTTTAAGTGTGTAAGATGCTATCAGTCGGCAGCGTAATGGACTTAATTTGTACATAATTAAGCTGCCGTTGAATTCAGACTGATGAGAGCAGAGGAGACAAAGGAGAGGATGGTATGCATCTGAATATAATATTTCAGAAGGTCATGTCTGAGCACTTGCTGTAAATTATTAAACAAGTGGAAGGGTGTACACTGTATTCTACCGCATTTCACTAATACTGATTTTTATTATTCAGGAATTCAGGGCAGTTTTTATTTTTGTGTCTCCTAAAATCTAGAATCTGACCTGCTGATAATTCATATGAGATTAATACTAATGACGTATCATATACTTTTAAAAGGCATAAGAAATATTTCCAAAGTATTTCAACTTTGAAACCATCAGCTTTTTCCGTCGAGTTGAAAGCTCGAATATCACCTCCGCACGGAATTTGCATGTTCTCCCCCTGCTTGTGGGTTTTTTTCCAGGTACCGTTTGGGCAAATTGGCTGTACTGTGTAACTAAGTGTGTGAAATTTTAATATTTTTGCATTTTAGATATTTTTTTCTTGAAATATACAAGCAAATATTGTACACATTTTATTTATTAAAAGAGACCCATTCTGAAAAATATTTTCTCCCTAATATGACGTCCTATAAAAGAGCCCTTCCCCCCATTTGGAGGATTATCTTTTTTTTTTTTATAATAATTTGAAAGTTTTGTTTCTGTTGTCCCATAAAATGTCCCGTAAAATTCAAATAGAGATAGAGGTATAAAAATGAGGAGGAGGAGTATTTCAACTGGGTCATTAAAAAAATGGGACCTTAAAAAACTCACTCACTCACTCATCTATACCGCTTAATCCTGTATTCAGGGTCACGGGGAGGGGCGGGGGGGATGGGGGGGGGGGCTGGAGCCTATCCCAGGAGACTTCGGGCACATGGCAGGGTACACCCTGGACAGGGTGCCAATCCATCGCAGGGCACAGACACACATACATACACTCACTTATTCACACACTACGGGCAATTTGGGAAAGCCAATTAGCCTAACCTACATGTCTTTGGACTGTGGGAGGAAACCGGAGTACCCGGAGGAAACCCACCAAGCACGGGGAGAGCATGCAAACTCCATGCACACAGAGACGGGAATCGAGCCTGGCCAGGGATCGAACCCGGACCCTGGCGGTGCAAGGCGACAGTGCTAACCACTACACCACCGTGCCGCCTACCTTAAAAAACATCACACTTATTTGTTTATTTATAGTTACAGTAAATGTTATGGAAATTTAGTTACTGTTATAAGTTACATTATAACAGTTACATTTCCTGATTTTCTCCAGACATTGCAGCTTGTCAAGTTACAGAGAAATTGCAAAATGTAAAAATGTCAAAGAGCTAAAAGTTAAAGCTTCACCTGATGCTATCACTGGAGTCTCCTTCCTTAAAAATTCACCATAAAGTGAAAACACCATATGTAATATTACCGTGTCCCTGTGAATAAGCTGTTGCCATGGAAACAATATCACATAAAAACGAGAGCATTAATATAAACCTGCACTACTGTCAGAGCTGCTGTTATGGAGAATTAATCAACAACTTCTTACCAATCAGAATGCAGAACTGCTGTGATTTGGACAAACTGATTAAATCAACACTCTGAGTTTAGACACTACTGTAACATCACACCAACAATCACATGATATAAATTACGATACTGCAGGAAAACAATTCTCAAAGCTTCTCAGAAAGACTGAAGATCAATACGAGGCAAAATAAAAAATTAAGGTCTCATTCCAGAATCATCATCATCTTCATCCTCATCATTGTGGCCTCCTCGGAGCCATAAACCATTGTTTTATTCTTCCCAACAGCACCAAGCTTCATATCTGATTTGTAAGTGCGTCCCGAGGGCAGCAGGCCATTTCTCCTGCCGTAAATATCCACACGGCCACAAATCAGTCGCAAACAAATTCACACGCCCTTTCTCTCTCTCTCTCTCTCTCTCTCTCTCTCTCTCTTGCTCCACAATCGCCACTGGAGAATGCAATTAGCGCTTTTATGGAGCTGATGACAAGCCATATGTTACACACTAAGAAGCTGCAGGAAACTTTAAAGTCACTTTCCACACTGTGAACTTCCCTGATGCATTTCTTTCTTTGGGGAAAATTTTATAGTCCATACACTTTTCTGGAAGTTCTCTGGAATGAGAAAACCATGATGATGGTGGTGATGGTGATGATGGTGATGATGATATGTGATGATATTTTCATGATGACACAGCAACAGGCAATCAAACCAAAGCAATGCGGAGCTACAAACTTCAGTGACTTCTTATTTTTTTTATTACAGTATATCTACATTAAGGTGACGCTGTAGAGGTGTATCAAATCCATACAATCGTCTGGTTCAATTCCTTGTTCCAACCCTTTAACCGGCAGTGGTCCGACGTTTCTTCAGTTCCCCTGCTCACAACTTTCATTAGTTCTTGTTTGATGCGTAAATGGAAAATAAAAATCATACATGTGGTTTCATCTTTTCCTGTCACATACAAGCTCTCATTAAATGCATACAGAGACATTAGGAAGAAAGATAAAGCTCAGCAGTAGCAGAGGTTGTTGCTGGTGAGTGTACACAGCAGTTTTCTCTCTTTGCTAATCTAATCTGAGAATGACACTAAATAACAAATACGGAATAACAAATCCCTTTCCATTCTGATTAGCGTGTGATTTATTATAAGCTTGGGTTCATTTTCTACTGTCTTATACAAGCCGGTATTAAACGTGTACAGGGCAAAAGAAAAATATTGGAAGGAAGTAAAAGAGTTGAGCGTACATAGCTAGTACAGTTAGCTTACTTTGGTAATCTAATCAGAGAACAAAGTAAGGTGTGTAAGATATAAATCGCACTGATTTCCACACTGATTAGTGTGAAATTATTTATCATTACTCTTTTTTTGTTACAACAAAAAGTGCTGTGCAGGCCATGTTCACAAACGACAGGAGAGACTTGTCTCCTGATAATGCTAACGTAGAGTTAGACTGAAGGGAATGACTTTGTTGATGGCGAAAATGTTAATGATGGTGAAGGCAATTTTGCTCTTTGCAGTTGTTCATGTATTTCTCTTTCACTCTCTCCCTCCTTCTTTCTCTCTCTTTCTTGCTCTATTATCCAGTCAAAATGAAGCATTGATTATTTGTAAAAACATAAGTGCAAATCAAATTGGCGCTCCCGGAAAACAGAACCTGCAACACACACACAACCACACACACACACACACACACACACACACACACACACACACACACACACACAGGAGAGAGAAGTGAGACAATTATCGACAAATTGATTTCGTGTGTGGCCCATTTCTTTTCCTCTCCTCCTTTGCTGTAAAGAGCCTCTAAATCTCCCTCGCTGCCATAAAGCCAATGTTCCCTGAGTTCGGTGCAACCTTTCCCTCTGCCTCTTATATATTTTGCTTTCCATTTCGCTTTAATAGCACAAAAATTGGCTACATATTCTTTTACAGTCCCGCGACGCAGTTACGGCCATGTTGTCATTCCGTTATTTATGGAAAACTATTTTGTGCTTACTTATATTTTGCCACTTATTTCCCCCACGCGGCCTTCTCGCCTCCTTCACTCCATTCCAGGAAGCCTTAAAGCCAATTCGTTACAGGATTGAGGTGTGTGTGTGTGTGTGTGTGTGTGTGTGTGTGTGTGTGTGTGTGTGTGTGTGTGTGTGCATGCAAGACCATGAACAGGAGTTATCCAGAGTGCTAAGTGAAAGGGCCCAATGAGCTCTGGGGGTGGGGAAAGAAACCGAAAAAATGTAATAGAGAGTAAAGAGGATAGACGAGCCCTCACAAGATGGAAAAAACAAGAGCTGAGGAATATAATAGAGTCAGAAAGAAGAGAGCAAAAGAAAGGGACCAATAGAGAAGACAGGGACTGAACGAGAGAGACAACATTACAAAATAAGTGGAATCTGGCTTCTTATGAGCTGCTATAAAAGAATTGAGATTAGTAAATGACTCAAGTGAATCACTTTTAATGAATGTGTTTGACTTAATTGAATCATTAAAGGAGTTATATACTTGGTTAAGAATTGATATCAAAGTTATCTGTTTCTGAAAGTGAACCACTTAAGTATTTGTCTATACTGTACATGAATCACTTGAAGAGTCTCCTGCTGACATAAGTGAATCACACAAAAAGTTAATAGCTTAAAGAGTTCTAATCTAACAGAATCACTCAAACAGCCATCTTCTAATGTAAATGAATCATGTGAGGATTCATCTACTCATTTAAGAGAATAACTCAAACAGTTGTTTAACATTGAAAATGAATTACTTAAAGAGTCATCTACAAATTTACCAGAATTGCTTAAGGAGTCATCTAATTATGTTAGTGAATCTTTCAAAGTGATACTAAATGCTGTAAATAAATAGCTTGAAGAACCCTATATAAATTAAAAAAGAATAACTTGGGGAGACATCTGTTAATGTAAGTGAATGACATCCATCCATTAAATTCCATCCATCCATCCATCCATCTAGGAACCTTTGCAGTCCAGCTAGTGACCATGGAGGCCATTGTATTTATACAATTACCATTGTATTTATTTCCATTTTACGACTGTATGAATGTTTGAACACTTTAAGTGAATTGCTAATAAGTAATTTACTAATATAAGTGAATTGCTCTGCTCCATTGATTTAGATGATTACTTGAGGTATTCACTTACATTAGTAGAGAACTCTTTGAGTAATTTACTAATTCTAATAGATGACACTTTAAGTGATTTTTTTACATAACTAAACGACTCATTAAATGATTGATGTGCATCAGTGGTGATTCAGTTGCAGTATGAAAACAACTTCCCTAGCGATTCAGTTTCACATGTTGTTGTTGGTCTTTCGGCTACCACTGAGGGGTCACCACAGCGAACTGTGCAACTTGGCACAGGTTTTATGCTGGATACCCTTCCTGATGCAACCCTCCCATTTTATCCCATATTACCTTGGGACCGGCACTACATCTAGTTGGCTGGGACTCAAACCCGCATACCAGGCGAGAGACTTTTCATTTTCAATAATAGACATTTTTTATTTATTCATTTCCACTATTAGATGAATCCTTAAATGATTCACTTAAATTAGAAGACAGCACCTTAAGTGAGTCACTTACATGTGCAGTTAAATGCTTGAGTGATTCAGGATTTGAGTACACAGAATGATTGGTGTGTCTACACTCAGGACATATGATGCAGCTATCTTAATGTTTAGATAAAATAAGCAGATTAGAGGGCTTTACGTTGTGTTAAGACTGCAGTAGCCTTAATATTCTTCCGAAACTATAATGCAGCATTTCTATGTATGCTATATGTTTTATTTCTTTTAGATCTCTACACCTATATGTCTGGATGCAAAGCACTTAATCATGCTAATTGGATAATAATGGCTGTGTGACCCTCACACTCTGTGGTCACTTCAGTCTCTTTATCTCTGTCATAAAAGTAAATAAGGGTCATTAATGACCTCTTACACATTTTTGGCCGCAGTGCATGTAGCGTTCAAAGTCTTCCCCCCTGCAGCAGGCCCAGCTGCACAGATCAATAAGAGGGCTGAGAGGTCAGAGGTCACATGGCACGCCTCATTTAGTGACTAACGACGCCTATGGTGGAAGGAGAAAGCTTTTCAGAAACCATTTTGAAATGTTATATTTCTGTGACAGATTGGAGGTCAGGTTTGGTTTGAGATTAGAGAAATTAAACAGGGAGAAGTGTGTGTGTGTGTGTGTCAAAAGTGACCTAAAAATCTCAGAGCGTACAACATGTACCATACAGATGACTCAGATATTAAAGTCATTAAACTTTAGTGTTAATTCTTGTGAACCTCCTACACTTGAGATGTTCTGCATCATCAGCCAATCAGAACACTCTTTGCAGTCAGATAACAGGTTCAAGTTAACAGCCAATTGAACAACACACACATTTTCCCTTGCATGCTTAGACTGTTAGATGCTACAGAGTGTCTCTTGCCCTCTAAATGACATTGATGTGTGGAAAGTGTCTCTCTTTAGGCTTATAAAAGGCTAATAATTGGCTAATCACTGCCTTTGATTGGGTGTAACTTGATTGGTCGTCCATCAGCCAATCAATATCTTCAACAGGCCAATTAAGGGAGGGTCATGGACAGGCCAGACAAGCTCTTTACAAATTAAATGCTGCGCTCAAATTCAGTGTGTGTGTTATGGTGTGTGTGTGTGTGTGTGTGTGTGTGTGTGTGTGTGTGTGTGTGTGTGTGTGTGTGTGTGTGTGTGTTTGACCTTCAAGCTTTTAATGACTCACTGGAGTTGAACAGGACATTAAACTGACTCCAGTATGTGTGTGTGTCATCCCTATTCCCTTCAATGTAGAATAATGTGCAATAGGTTTTCCATGAGTAGTGAGGAGATGAAATGTAGGCTTTCTATCTAGTGTTCCTCTGCATAGTTAGGTGAAAGACTCATGCTCAGTGCCTAGTGAGAGCTATCTAGACTAGGTTCCCTATATTGTAACCCTGTATACTGTGTAGTATGGATAGCTGCTACTGTATAACAAAAGAAATAACAGGAGTTCATTTTGTTCAATGAATGTTCTGAAACATTACCAGATTTTTATAAATATGGTGTGTCCTTTACTAATTATAAAATGTAAATGATTGCAAATTGCAACGAGAAATAAATCACAGCTTGTCATGATACTGAGAAACTGCAATGAAATGTAAACTCGTGGATATTTTGACATTAGATTGTTTTTGTGAACACTTGACCCCAAAATGCTATCCATTTTGAGCAAGTTGAACACAAGTATTCCTGGCTCGGGAGCCATGCCCAAGGTGTCTTGAGCATGGTACAGCGTACTAAGGCATGGCTCGAATCAGAGAGGAACGCCAATCACACATGAACATGAAAGTTGACCACTGTTTAGAAGGCAACATCACACTGAAATCTCTTTGTGCGAGGATGACGCAATTACATCCTCTGTCCTACACAGCCAGTTGATGAAGTAGAAGGGCAGAATATTATTGATTTTTTTTTTGAAGATTGACTTGCTCATTCTCTTCTTCTCTTTGTGCTATTGGTGGCTTGCAAACCAACTAGGTGCAAACTGCCACCTGCTGTATTGGAGGTGTACTCATGTAGAGGAAAAATAATATTAATGTGAGCACTGGCCAGCCGGGAGAAGGGAGAAATCGTTATGTGAAAATGCCCTTACAGTTACAGCTTTACTTCTGACTGTTACAAAGCACTGACACTGTCCTTCCACTAATGCTACACAAACATTTCCTTACCCTGGAGAAAACTTCACCACATTAAGGAAGTCTGTCCCTATGAATTAGCTGTTGCTATACAAACGATAACATATTAGAGGAAGCGCAATAATAAACCTGCGCTACAGTCAGGGCTGCTGACCAATCAGAATGCAGGACGCAAAAGTTTAATGATGTACTCTGCATCATGATAACCAGTATTTTATTAATATTTTAAAGACTTTACAGTAAAAGCCGACGTTGTTTCTTGGTTTGCTCACAGTATTATTTATTGTTTATCTGAAGAACAGAAGGCTTTAAAAGATGTTATAAATGAGCAGAGGCGCATTAGCTGTTAACGTAGGCTGTGTTTAACACCAGTACGTTTGTAGCCCCCCACCCCCCTCACTCTCTCTCTCTCACCCTCTGCTCGTTATTCGGGTCTTTTATCACAATTTTCCAGCAGACGCGCGAAACTCACAAGATATCAAAACAAAAATCTATATATAATACGAGAGCAATTACAGGCGCGCGCGCTCGAGGCCTCTCTCATCTGCGCAGGCTCGTTAGACGGTGATGGATGTAAAGCTATAACCGATCTAAAGCGCCGCTTTTAACAAACCTGCAGAAATACTATCATCTCTCTGATAGGAGCTGCCGAGCGTGTCGTCCGGCTCGCGCCCCATCCGTCATTTACTGCTAATCAATAACTATAACCCCGGCAAATAAATAATCTAACAGCCATACAACACACACACACACACACACACACACACACACACACACACACACACACACACACACACACAACACTATCACTACCACAAAGAGAGAGAGAGAGAGAGAGAAAGAGAGAGACAGACAGACAGACAGACAGACAGACTTATACACACCTACTTACAGAGAGAAAGACAGAAACAGAGTGACAGAGAAAGAGAGAGAGAGAGACTCTTTCTTACAGAGAGAAAGACAGAAAGTTAAGCACAACATGAGAGCACAAAACAGAGAGGTGTGTCTGTGTGTGTGTGTGTGTGTGTGAGAGAGAGAGAGAGAGAGAGAGAGAGAGAGAGAGAGAGAGAGAGAGAGAGAGACAGACAGACAGACAGACAGACGGAGAGCAAAAGACAAAGTCTGATACACCCAAACTTGCAGACAGGCAGACAGACAGACAGACAGATAGATAGATAGATAGATAGATAGATAGATAGATAGATAGATAGATAGATAGATAGATAGATAGATAGATAGATAGATAGATAGATAGATAGATAGATAGATAGATAGATAGATAGATAGATAGATAGATAGATTACAGAGAGCTACGTTACAGTAAAATTTGTAAATAATTTTTTTTAACTATATTTAGACATACTGAAAAAGACAGCAAAAAAAGATCTACAAAATATAAAAATTAATCAATCTATTTATGTGTCTCAGCCTGCAGGTGGTGCTGTGTGTGTGTGTGTGTGTGTGTGTGTGTGTGTGTGTGTGTGTGTGTGTGTGTGTGTGTGTGTGTCCATGACCATTGACTGATGCCATGTAGTGCATTATGGGTATTCTGGACCCACTACCTTCTAGCTTGTGCTGTTTGGTCACTAACCTGTGTTCTGTATTGTAGCATACATTCCTTCATCCTCAGTGTGTGCTATCTCCCAGTAAATCAAATGGGAACACACCCTGAACTTGGCGATGGTACATCACAAGGCACCACACACACCTTTATACATCATTCACACTTTTTGATGAATACATTTATAATTTACATATCAGAAATTTTTGGGAGATGGGAGAAAACCAGAAAACCCAGTTGACCTATGGAGAACCTATGGAGAAAACCCATGGACCTATGGAGAACCTGTATAATTCCACAGACAGTAACTCCAGCTCAGGATCAACCTGGAAACCCATGGTGAACCATAAATCCACACACAGTAATTCAAGTTTGGGATTGACCTGGAAACCCAGGAAGAATCCAGGGATAACCTGTATAACTCCACACACAGTCATTCAAGCTTAGGATTTCTGGAAAACCAGTAGATAATGAATCCAAATGCAGCAGTAGTAGTGCACTGTTAAAACATCTAACCTTTGGTTGCCCCTTTGCAGAAACCATCAAAGCTTATATGTAAACATTGTACAATAAAGAGTTTTTCCTATAAAAGAAGTAGATGATAAGCATCACTAACTGCCCCGTGAAATCTTTTAAAAACCCACTGATGAACCTTATAAAGAATTGTGACCTCATTTAACCCTTACAGAACCCTCAGAAAACCATTTTTTCAAAATGTACACCTAAATGTTGTGCATGCAGTGTGCAGCACAGAGTCTATATTACTTTTCATTACTTTCCTCGTAATAACCAGAACCTTACAGGAATTTAATATTTAGCATCTTATCACTAGAAAAACTCTTATGTTGGCAGTTAGAGGTTCCATTTAAGGTTCTTTAAAAGTTGATCAAATAATTAAGTGTCTTAAACTGGCATTGAAAATTATCCTTATCAGGTACTATAGTACTTAGAAACATAAAGACATCATCCAGAGTGACAACTTGATATAGCTCATGGGTTTTATACTTTTGAATGAAATCTAAGAATATCCAAAGAACCATGTGTACAGTACAAACTCTAAATTACTCATTGTTTTCTTCTTAATATCTAGAAACTGGCTTAGTGGTAGGTGTCACGGTAGTGTATTGGTTGGCACTATAGCCTTGCACCTCTAGGGTCTGCGTTCGGTTCCCGGCCAGGTTATATTCCCGCCTCTGTGTGCATGTTCTCCCCGTGCTTGGTGAATTTCCTCCGCAAACTCTGGTTTCCTCCCACAGTCCGAAGACATAACGATTAGGCTAATTAGGCTAATTGGTGTTCCCAAATTGCCTAGTGTGTGAGTGTGTGTATGTGTGTGTGATGAGTTGGCACCCTGTAACCTGCTTTGTGCTCTAAATATCCTGGCATAGGCTCCATGCCCCCTGTGACCCTTAATACAGGATTGAACAGTATAGAAGATGAGTGAGTGAGTGGCCTAGTACTTTGGTTCACTTGTAGGTAAAACAACAAATACATTTTCAAGATATTGTTAGGGGTTCACCTCTTTATTCTACTTAGACTGGATAACCTGTAAGAAGTCCTAAATTTTATAAGAATATAGTAATTGCTATTAACTGAACATTTCTTGTTGTTCTTCTTCTTCTTTTTCTTCTCCTTTAGACTTCATATTCAACACTTTCATATTTCAAATGTTTAAATGTTTAAAAACATTTTAAACTTACCATCTCTCACTCTTTCTCTCTCTCTCCACTTTTTTTTGTTACTTCATCATGTTCAGCTCCTTGGCTTTCATTCAAGAAGATAAACATTATTATTATTATTATTATTATTATTATTATTATTATAGGTGTTATTTGTTATATGGTGTTAAATGGTAAACCTGTTAGCTACAAAATACAGAATATAAATTTTAAAATATTTTCTGCATTGACATGAAACCAAACACTTGTTAGGCTAACACATGAAAAGTATGTCTCATGTGGTTGGAATCAATAATGAATGTGTTTACATCATATCAATCACCATTTGTAATTATTATTATTATTATTATTATTATTATTATTATTATAGGTGTTATTTATTAAATGGTTTACAAACCATTAGCTGTCAAACGTACAGCTTGCTCATTTGA
The DNA here is from genome assembly GCA_011419295.1 of Clarias macrocephalus. Lineage (NCBI taxonomy): Eukaryota > Metazoa > Chordata > Actinopteri > Siluriformes > Clariidae > Clarias > Clarias macrocephalus. Next base: position 48,158 of record JAAGKR010000641.1, on the reverse strand, counting down.
ATTCTTATGAATATTCATAAATACATGTGACTGCCATAATTAATAACGACCAGCAGAGGGCGCGCTGATATCAAGCCATTAACCTCACAATTAACACGAGAATCAATACACACGTTCTAACACACACGAGCCAGTATGCGCGCTCCTGTCGACCATATCAGTCATCCTACGTATAATTTATACACTAAATGCTAAGCTAAAGTATATACTTCAGCTAAAGCTACAACAAATTTTACACTTTCTCACACAAATTTCTTTACAAAGTCATTCATTATAAAGTATGGTGTATTTGTTTTTCTTTTTCTGAAAAGTACAAAATATATTATAAATGACTTGACTTGACCTGACTTTAAATAAAAGAGGAGACATTTCATTCAGAGTCCACTCTAATTTGATACGCGCGTGCATCACATCTACCGGATATCGCATGATTCCCTGAATCCGCAGATGGTCTATTACAATCTCAAAATAAACAGAACCCGACAACAGAGTGTCTTTTTATCAGCAGTGGCAATACATAGATGTCTCTGCAGAAACATTTGATTTATAGAACCATATATAATTATTATTATGTTATTATTCTTATTATTATTAAAAACTCTTAAAACTCATTTACATTTATTCAGTGTGTGTGTGTTATTCAACCTGCATAAACATAATGACTGTTTATCTAAATAAATAAATAAACAAAGCACAAATAACGCGCGCGCACACACCTCAAACGCACACACGTCATATAAGCAGCCGTTAAGGTAAATAAAGCTACGATAATTATTTGGATGATATTTTAGTGTTACGTTTTTTAATGCAGCGAATAAAGAAACAAAAAACTATTGACATGTCAATTGTGTTATTATTATTATTATTATTATTATTATTATTATTATTATTATTATTATACGGATGTAATTAAGAGGGAGGACCTTCTTCCCTCCCCCTCCCTCTTCCTCCCCCCCCCCCCACCTCTCTCTCTCTCTCTCTCTCTCTCTCTCTCTGTTTAACTTTGCTGCTCTTCTCTCTCTCTTTTCATTCCTCTCTCTCTCTTCTCCTCCGTTTTGTTGGACTCCCCTCGCTCTCTGAACATGACCCGAGACTTCGCCATTGTTTCCTCTCTCACTCCTCCCTGCGTCTTTTAACGATCCAAGGACGTTTTACTGGACTTTTGAAAAAAGGAAAAACAAAACCGGAGCAAAAACTGTTTTAACATAAGTCGTTACCTCTCCCCCCCCCCTCTCTCTCTCACTGTTTCTGTCGATCTCCCTCGTTCGTCATGCCGGAGCCTCGCGGTTCTCCCGCGGATTCTCCGTTCTCCATACGGAACCTGCTGAGTTGCGACACCAAGCCTAAACCGACGGCCAAGCCCGCGAGACAGGAGGCAGGATTCGGGGTCGGTTTCGGGTTGGGACTCGGCTTCGGGGACTTCAGCTTGGCTCGGCTCGAGCTCCTCAATACACACCGGTTAGCACTGCCGGCGTACCTGGAGCGCGCGAGCTGGTATCCACCACACGCGCTCACCGGAGCTGCCGCACACCTGTACAGCACTGCAGGTGAGATCGTTCACTCAACATATAGAATAGAATAGAATAGAATAGAATAGACATAATATAATATAATATAATATAATATAATATAATATAATATAATGATAGCAAGGAGAAGAAAAAAAGAAAAAAAATTAATAACAATGAAATTCAGGAGGACGTTACTGTTTTAATTCGTTGTAGCAAATATTCAGTTTTTACTCTTCCTGCCTTTAAAATTTAACATTTAAACTTAAATAAAAAATAAAGGTACCGTTACTATAATTGCTGCAAGTTATAAACTAAAACATTTCTTGTTTCTTACATTATTTATAAAGATTTGCAAAACGTCATTTAATGCTATAGCAACAAAGAAGGTACTACCTTTTTAGTATCTTTATTTCGTGTGTGTGTGTGTGTGTGTGTGTGTGTGTGTGGATGTGTGTGTGTGAGAGAGAGAGAGAGAGAGAGAGAGACAGAGAAAGAGAGAGTACAACAAAACATAATTACACTAATCCTTACGGAGTTTTTTGTCCAATAAACGCACTTTTATTATGATAAAGATGATGTATATTATAATTTAGATAATTTTAGTTTTAGTTTGAGTTTATCGAAAAGGTTAAGAGTCTGTGTAACACAGTTTTTTAAAGGTTCAACGAAGAGTGATGTGTCCTGAATTAGTGTAACTCAGAGTATAGTATAAGAGGAGCTAAACACTGAGTGTTGAGTTTGATACTGAAACGGATATGTAGGATTAAATCTGAGTGAAATCTCTCTCTCTCTCTTTCACACACACACGCGCACACACAAAAAATCATGTCAGATTTCTGTCTTGTGAATCAAAGCAACTACATTTTTCAAACAAAAATATTAATTATGTATAAAAGCTAATTAGATAATTGTATGTTGTGTTTTTATTTATGATATAGATAAAAGCAGCACGTGCTCAGAGAGAGACTCCCCGGAGTTCCGGTCCGACCCGGAAACTAAGGAAGAGCACGACGACGATGAGGAAGATGAGGAAGAAGAAGAGTGCGCGAGGAGCGGAGATGAGGAAATCGAGGACACGGACGCGGAAGAGCGAAAAAGAGATGCAGCGCGTGGAGTAGAAGAAGAAGAGGAGGAGGATGAAGAGGAGTGGAAACGGCGCGCGCGGGTGACACCGACGACGGCGGCGATGGCGTTGGCGGAAGCAGAGGAAGAGGACGAAGAGAAAAAAGCAGGCCACAGGAAGAAGAAGACGCGCACGGTGTTCTCGCGCAGCCAGGTGTTTCAGCTGGAGTCCACGTTCGACGTGAAGCGTTACCTAAGCAGCTCGGAGCGCGCGGGCCTCGCCGCGTCCCTGCGCCTCACCGAGACTCAGGTGAAGATCTGGTTCCAGAACCGCAGAAACAAGTGGAAGCGGCAGATCGCCGCTGAGCTCGAGGCCGCGAGCCTGCAGCAGCACCACCTTCATCACCATCACCATCACCACCAGCACCCTCTTCACCAGCAGCACCACCAGCAGCGGATCGTGCGCGTGCCGGTGCTCTATCACGAGAGTGCGGCGGCGGCCTCGTCGGAGAGCGCGAGCCCTCATCACACGAGCGCCAGCACCATCACGACCAGCGCGAGCGCGACCACGCCCACACCGCTCCTCGCCTTCCCGCACGCGCTCTATTACCCGCAGCCGCACATACCGCTGCTCAGACGCACGTAGACTTGATTTAATTTATATTATATTATATATTTAAAAAAGACTGAAATACAAACATTTTTAATGAGAAAATATAAACTGACTGAGAAATTATTTTTCTAAAAAAAATTTTAAAAAAACGAGTTTTGTCGTGAAAACGATTGACGGAAACCATTTAAATGTTTAATTTTATTTTATTTCAACTAATTCTCGGCCCATTTAACAAAAATATCCATCTAGGATACAATTAGATAATGCTAAGGATTATGATGATTATTATTATTATTACCAATATCATGAACAATAATCATAATAATAATAATAATAATAATAATAATAATACTTCTTTTCATCTTCAAAAAGCAGTTGACTTTGTTTACATGATCTTTTTTACTTATACTTACCTATATATTACCTTGTGTGTGTGTGTGAGTGTGTGTGAGTGTGTGTGTGTGTGTGTGTGTGTGTGTATGCGTGTACATGCGCGAGTGCAATATCACAGGGACTCTGTGTTTCTGAATCTAATCTAAAGATATTTCCAGTACTAGTTTATTCAAAGGACAATCACATCCGTCTTCATTAACAGAATTACATATAAAACCATATAAAAACCCGAAAATGACGTTGAGATTTATGTTTGGATGTAAATATACAAGAAGTGCATTTTTTGTGCTTTGTACAGAGAGATGGAAAATCTTTTCTTTTTTTTTGTATTGTACCCGCTGATTCCTGTTGTGAAGTAAATAAATGTTATAAATCTTTTTCGTGTGTGTTTGTTTTTGTGTGCCATAATAATTATTATTATAGCAATAATAATAATAATAATAATAATAATAATAATATATTCTGCTTGTCAATTACAAAATATTTTTTAAAGAGCAAGATTTCAATAGTCATCCACAACGAGCCAGTCAAACATCAAACAGCTTGAAATAACAAGGGTCTTGTTGACAAATTGAACCTGTTAGCTACAAAATACAGAATGTAGATTTTAAAATATTCTCTGCATTGACATTCAACCAAACATTTGTTAGGCTAACAGATAAAAAGTATGTCTCATGTGATTGGAATCAATAATTAATATGTTTACATCATATTGAGCCCCATTTGTAAATATTATTATTATTATTATTATTATTATTATTAGTGGCACCGCATAGTGGTTAGCACTGTGGCCTCCCCCTACAGCGTTTGAATTTACCGTTTGCTCTGTGTGTGTGTGTGTGTGTGTGTGTGTGTGTGTGTGTGTGTGTGTGTGTGTGTGTGTGTGTGGAGTTTGCATGTTCTACCTCTATTTGGTGGGTTTTCTCCATGTGCTCCAGTTTCCTCCCACAGTCCAAAGACGTGCATAGTAATTTGATGTTTCCAACTTACATGTAGTGTATGCTGGTGTGTGTGTGTGTGTGTGTGTGTGTGTGTGTGTGTGTGTGTGTGTGTGTGTGTGTGTGTGTGTCTGGCGATGACACCAAATCCGTGTACTATACCTTGTACCCCACATTCTCTGGGAAAGGCTTAATTATTATTATTATTATTAGTAGTAGTAGTAGTAGTAGTAGTAGTTTGGCACAAACATTGACACACATACACACGTATGCACAGCAACTTGTGAATAATTAAATGAATGAATGAAGGAAGGAATGAAGAAAGAAAGGAAGGAAAGCCTTCTTCTCCAGAAGATCTCCTCATCACATTCCACCTTCTTTCCCACTTCACTTTTTTTTGACTTTGCAAATATTGTGTCCATTTTAATTTGCTTTGTACCACCTAACTTTCCTCGCACATTATAACTAATAACTATATTTAAAAGTTTATTATTATGATTTAGACTTTGTTTTTCCATTTAAAATGTAAGTTTTTTATTTAATTTATTTAGATTATTTTAAATTAACAAAATAATCTGTTTACATTAAATACTTAAACACAGTAAATTATCATTCCAGATTAGTATATGAATCCCAAGCCCAAACACAATCACTTTTTTGCATACTAAAACCTGATTAGCTCTTGTATTTGATGATGCATTAACTCTTGTAGCATGTTCAAAAGCAGATCAGATTGATAAAGGGGGGGGGGGGCATAAAACATAACAGTAAAGATTTTTGTCTGAAAACTATAATATTAACTTCCATGTTCGTGTTTCCTTATAGTGAGAACCATTTGTAAACTTTAGATAAATGTTAAGTCAATCTTGTTGTACAATTTACTTTACAACAACATCAAAGACAACATACACACATTTACACACACATACACACAAGTACACACAGCTGAGTATAGTCACAATCACTACTTTGAGAAATGTTTTTGTTGTGTCCTCAGTGCACTAATGTAAATACTAATTTTAATGTATAATTCTAAAGTACTTAATGGTTAATAGACAGAATACAGTCAAAGATTCTTTAGAACAATTTATAATTCGTCATTTGAGAGCCAGATTGAGTGACATACTGGTGACCTCAAAATCCTTCAAAACTAGAGGAGCAATGTGCGGTGGAGAGGAAGGTGTAGGGAAGTGGTGTGGGGTTTAGTGTGGTGGTGAGGTGTATAGAGAAGTAATGTGGGGAGTAGAAGAGTAAAGTGGGGTTGAGTGTAGTGGTGTGGGGTGTAGAGAAGTTAGGTGGACTGGAGACCACTGATGTGAGGAGTTGCATGGGGTGCAAAGAGTCTGCCAAATGCTCAAATGTAGAAGAGTGGTGTGTGGTGTAGAGGAGTGGTGTGGGGTGTAGTGGTATGAGATGAGTTTTGTGGGGTGTTGAGGCGTGAGGTGGATTGGAGAGGAGTGCTGTGGGTGGCATGGGATGTAGAGGTGGAGTGTGACACCTATACCACTTAATCCTGTATACAGGGTCGCCTGGAGCCTATACCAGGAAACTTTGGCCATGGAAACACCAAATAGCCTAACCGGCATGTCTTTGGACTGTGGGAGGAAAACGGAGTATATGGAGGAAACCCAACAAGCGCATGGAGAACATGCAAACTCCATGCACACAGAGGCAAGAATCGAACCCGGACCATGGAGGTGCAAGGCAATAGTACTAACCACTAAGCCAACATGCCGCTGTGGATGTGTTAGTTTAGATAAATTATCTTTGTCTGCTGCTTTGTGATTAAGTGTGAGTTCTTCACTGCTAATGTGTGGATGTGTGTGTGTGTGTGTGTGTGTGTGTGTGTGTGTGTGTGTGTGTGTGTGTGTGTGTGTGTGTGTGTGTGTGTGTGTGTCTTAAGTGAAACAGAGGTTCGGTTTGAAATTGCTTAAATTTTAATTGTGTTGTTAGCGTGATGTTTAGTTGGTGCTCACATCTGTGTGTGTGTGTGTGTGTGTGTGTGTGTGTGTGTGTGTGTGTGTGTGTGTGTGTGTGTGTGTGTGTGTGTGTGTGTGTGTGAAAGTGGGGGTGTGCCTTAATTTCTCCAGTGGGAATTGATGAGTCTATCAGAGAACATATTGAACAGCCATTTAACGCTCGCTCGCGCGCGCACGCGCGCACACACACACACACACACACACACACACACACACACACACACACGTTCGCTTTTGTAGACTGTATAAATGATTCCCTGGTTTGCTTTCTGTATCGCTTTCTCTAATGTTCTGCTTTCTGTGTTAGTCTTTAACTTTCTTTCTCTACATCGGTCCTTTCCTTCTTACTTTTTCCCCCACTTACTTTGAGAAAGAGATAGTAGTTTTTTGTATCTGTTTCTCAGTCTCTTTCCATGTCTCTCTTCCTTTCTTTATCTTTAGGGAACCCCCCTGTATCTAAATAAATATATATTAATAATATTTCTCTTACTATAAACTTTTCAGTCATTCTTTTTTTCTTTTTCTTCTTTTTCCTTTTTTTCTCACTAGGTTGATCTCTTTCTTTATGCAAATATAAACACCTCTCTCTTGTTCTTTTACTTTCTCTAATCTTTCATTACCATTGGGCCTCCTTCCTTGCTTTTCTTTCTGTGTGACTTTATGTTTCTCTTTTTGTACCCCTTTTCACATTTTTTCTTTATCCCTTTATTTTCTATTCCCTATATTTATAAACGTACATACATACATACATACATACATACATACATACATACATACATACATACATAACCTTTCTCTTTTACTGCTTCTTTTCTGTCATTCACTTACAGTTTCTTTTTCTTTTTTCTTTATTTATATCTAACTTATATCTATTCTTAAAAATTATTTCTGCCCGTTTCTTTCTTACCTAGTTTTATTTTTCTATCAGTATACCCATGTCTATCTTTCTTTATATCTCATATTTTTCCTTACTATTTTATCTCTCCTGTCTCTCTCCATCATTTCAATTCCCTCCCACTCTTTGTGTATCTATAAACAATGTCTCATTCTGTCTGCTCTTATCTTTCGTTTTTTATTCTCTTCGCCACCTTCCTTCTTACATCTCTCGCTCTCTCTCTCTCTCTCTCTCTCTCTCTCTCTCTCTCTCTCTGAATGAAAATCGAAACATCATCAGTGTTTCTACTTTATTGAACATATTGATGTCATTTTCTCTCTCTCCCCTCTCTCTCCCTCTCTCTCCACTCATAGATCATCATCATGCGCGCGCGCCTCCCTGTTTAATATCATGTATTGATGTTTGATGCTCGGATTAAATGCGCCTTCATCCGTCTTTACTAAAGTACAGCAGGCGCGCGCTGTGATTTATAATAATCATAACAATAACAATAATAATAATGAATAAATCTCTTCGATGTGGGTCGATCAGAAAGCTTGCATAGCTGAAGATAGTGATTTGGAGGAAGAGCTTGAGCTAAAACACGCACCCATACACACACACACTGCGCAACTGAAGGGGTTGCGATTATAATATCAGTGTGTGTTGGGCAAATCTAAATAATAATAATAATAATAATAATAATAATAATAATAATAATATGCCTCCTTTACATCAAAACGCAATTTCTCTTTCTTTCTGTCTGATTAGCGAATGACGTCATGCAGGAGTGATTTAAGGCCTTTAATGTAGGTGATTTTGAACAAATGTAAGTGGTAACACAAATAATACTTTCTTGGCTTCAACCTGCCCGTACAAGTTTCTTCTACCTTCTTTAGCCATGCATTAATCCCGCATTTTCACAATAATTAGAAAAACTCATAATCATATAACCTACAACCTGCAATGCCATCAGTTTTGCGCACGCGCACGAACCGTTTAATTTAACAGGGCCATTTTAAATACAATTTATTTTTATTGAGACCTTTTTTATTTTTTGAAGAGGGGGTGGCGTGAGGAGTCGGTGGCACGTGCTAACAAGAGATCATCACCAGGGATACTAAGGAAAAGGGGCGTGGTGCAGAGGAGGCGGGGCACGTTGCCGCCCTCCAATCACTTAAATTAATGATGCGTTAAATAGAGACAAAATTAGTTATTATTATTATTATTATTATTATTATTATTATTATTCCACAATCAGCATATTCCCCATCATTACCATCATCTCAGCTGTAGCATCATATATTGATACAATTATATTCACAAGCATTTAATAAAAATCGATAGTATTTGAAATTTGTTTGTCCTAAACTACGTAGTAGTTTTTCTTCCCTTTTGTACAAGCAAGGTGTGTTCATATTATATAGGCTAGTTACTGTCTCTGGTAGTTAAGCAGATAAATATTTTGTATTTGTGTGGTGATGGAGCATCTATATATGGCTCAGGCAAATATGCTCATTTGTATATCTGGCTTGATTTGTACAATCAGATATAAAGTTATATCTACATGTTAAAATTACTAAAATGATTGCAATCTTTTGTTGGTTTCTTTTCATGTTGTTTTTACTTTTGCAGCTTAATAAAATTATTATTTAGCTTAGTAATTAACTGAATAAACAAGTGACGAAATATATACGATATACAGTCTTGGTGTGGTTTATTTGTCCCCTGGGTTTTGTGATTATATACCGTTATTAAACAAATCTTGTATATTAGACTCTTTATTAAATAAACCAAAACTATAAGTAAATGCCTTATTGTTATTGTTGTTTGTAATGCAGAACCGTCCTCACGCACCGTACTAGTTTTTTTCCCCCCTCACTCTTACCTGAACGCTGTGAAATTTCGGGACTCGGTTTGAGCGCGCGATTGGCCAGCGCGAGGTCTTACCGACATGCAAATGAGGTCGCGCGCGTTACACCCGCCCGGTGAGCAGCAGGAGAGCGCGTGGACAGCCGAGCGAACCGGGGGTGGAATGCACACTCTGCACGAGCCAGCGACTTTTACCTGCATAGACACACACGTACACGCACACGTTCAAACACACATGCGCGCGCGCACACACACATACACAAGGCACACACACCTTTACACTCACACACACTCACGCGCGCAACTTTATACCGTTAAATGCAGCCTAATAGAGATATTGCACATGGACCGGATTCGTTTGGCCCTCCCTGATTTAGTCGCGTGAACCCGATCATCCTACATCGTCTGAGCCTGTCGGTGTTTAAATTCTTGTATTCTTTTCTTTTATTTATTTTCATTTATATATTTTTCACATTTTTGGTATGAGGTGAGAATGAGCACGAACTCGCAGGAAAAGTGTGCGAGCGCGCCGGTTTCCAGCTTCACCATCCGCTCCATCCTGGGCGCACCAGCCGACACGGGTAGCTCGGCGGATGCGGACAAGAGCCCCAAAGCGACAACCCCGCGAAAGCGTGCGCTCTCGGTGTCCGCGTCCGGCTCCGAGGATGAGGCGAGCGGCGCGGAGGCGGAAGACGCGGCGGACTGCTGCTGCCTTTCCGAGCCCGGTGTTCCGGAACCGTGCAGCCGGCACCGCGCGCTCACATTCCCCTGTATCGGTAAGCCCGAACTCTCTTTTTAATCCTTATTAGTAGCATGTCTTATTAGTAGCATGTAGCCTTTTGCTAAAGTCGAGAAATTTCTTAAGGAGTGTGCTTATCTTTTGTAGGAGTAAAAAAAAAAAAAATCACTTTTAGAAACAGAAAGGGAGAGGGGGGAGTTTGAAGGTTAAAGGTTCTGGTGGAAATTAATTCCAGAAGTTATCTTGAATTATGTATGCATGGCTCTGTAAAATAACTTTATTAATAAGTAGTCCTTTTTTCCCCCAGCGTTTTGTACACTGGCCTAAAAAGGTAGTCGACAATACAGGGTACTGAAGTGGATCTTTTTTTGTTTTTTGTTTTTATTTTGACAAATTTGCTTTAACTGTGTTGAAGTTACAAAGAAGCCTCGGCGCGTTTCAACTCAATTAGCGACATCTAATATTTTAGCAATATTAAATGACTGATATTTTTTGTTATTTTTAATTTCGTTGGTGAAAGTAAGCAAAATGTCTGGATGTGTTAATCTTGTCACAAATGGTGATAATATATGATGAATAAAAAAATATATAATCATTAGTAGTAGTAGGAGGAGGAGGAGGGGTAATAACAGTATGTGTATAAAATACATTACGTTTGGTAGTAATAGTAGTTTTAATCTTGTTGTACTCCACTTTAGGGATGCTCGAATGAATTCTATAATTATATAATCTAAATCTAAAATGCTAATATAAAATGTAGAATATGCTAATGTCATGTAATGAATAATAATTCCTCGATAAGTGGGAAGATCTTATTATTCCGTGTTCATCTTATTTTAAGTGACGCACATTAGCGGGAAGTGTTTTATCTATTACTTTATTTAGAGGATAATATTATAGTCATTCTAGTGAGTTACCTAAAGAAAACATGCGATCAAAATGAGTCGGAGTGAATAACTGACACCCCCCTCTCCAACCACCACCACACACGCACACCCTTTTTTGTACCCCGTGTTGTTGCTGCTGTTTTTTCCCCCCTTAAATCCATCACGATGTTAATCAGAGCAGGTGAAAGGTCAGTCTCATTAACACTCTGTGTGTTTGTGTGTGTGTGTTTGCTTTCGCCGCGCTATGCTGAATTTAATCGAGTCTGATAATTGAATTAGCGGCGCCACATTTCCGCAATCGAGCGTTAAATGGAGGCTGATTTTCACTCGGACTGACGGCATTGAGCTTTAACACGCTCACTCATTTCTCTGAGTTCTCACACACTCGCACACTTATACACACTCATAAACAGAGCACAGATATCTGATACTAAACCCTACACACACACACACACAAACAACAGCTCTGCGAGAAATCAATTAACCCGCGTGAGCTGCTCATTTCCCGGTTTCGGTCCATGTGTGCTGTTTTCGGAATATCCCTATCATCAGATGATATTACAGACTGAAAATGTGGGTGCATATACAGTATATATTCTATAACTAACATATATATCCATAACTATAATATTATATACAGGGTGTCGAAAAAGTCTCCAAACATGAACTGAAATTGAAATGAACTTATTTTTTTTTACAAAACCCAATTTATATGATTGTTATTTCATTGTAAGCACACACAGCTGTTTCTCAAACTCATGAAAAACTCGTTTTAACGAATGCAACTGTTTGCACTTCAAATGCATTCTTTTAAATCCAGGCATGGGAATGTTTTCGATATATCCTTATTTAGTCAAAAGCTATCTAAACATGAGACATTTTGGAAGACATTCTGCTAGAAAATGCCTAAGATTATATGAGAGGAGATATGATATATATGATTTATAATATATTATGTGTATTTATGTAGATACATAACAGTCCCATGCTGTATGAGTACAGGAGTACAATATGCACAATAGCTGATGTCAGATTCTACTATAACAGTATGGTACTAGGGCATTAGCAAAAGTGTCTATATATGTACAGTATATTTACATAGGAATTTAATCTACCATATCACAGTGTCAATTTAACACCAAGAATGTTGATTGAAAATTTTCAGAGTTAATTTGTTTTCAAATTAACAGATATATTGTTTAAATAAACACTTGGGGTGTTAAATCAATACTTGGGATTTTGCTGCGCAGGATTAAATTAGTATATTTTGCTATTATCTTATTACAGTACTATCATGCAACACAATTATATATATATATATATATCCTACAGAAATGTACACATTCAGTTAAAGGTTAAAAGGTAAACATTTTTTCTGTCAATAGAGTGGTACAGGACTCTTCCCTTAAATGTACACTTTTAATTCTTTATCCCTGCAAATACTATACTGTTACTCTACACATGATGTAACCTTGTTTTTATGAAAGGTTCAGTATACAAAAATAACGATAATCACACGACAAAAGGAAAGAAGAATTCTAATGAAGAGTCCAGGAAACGTCTCTACAGTACAGTGGATGTCGTAACCTCACAGTGTAAAAAAATAGAATGCAAAGTATATATAAAACCTAGAATGCTCATGATTATAATATATTACTAGAAACTGAGCGTATAAAGTATACCTTCAGACCAAACAAAAAAATGGCAAGAAATTCCTAAATAATAATAATAATAATAATAATAATAATAATAATAATAATATCCTACCTGGAAGCTTTTCTATAAAAGAACAAAACCCCATTGTAGGGTTTGAGTAAGAAAGTTTAAATGTTTGTTTAGAGAAACAGTTTAGTTGTTCTATAATAAAGACAACATTAATGTTTCCGTTATATAAGCCTATTAAAAAGTAAATTATAGTATAAAATATACAACCATTATACAATATACATAAAATCCAGAATACACAGTATCCAAGAACAGAGGAAATGTACACTTTTTATTGATGCTATTAAGCAAAACCTCCTCTATATGACTTGACCACTCCAGATGAACTCGTATCGTAGTTGTGTATGGAATTGTACTTCCTTTAAATTGTCCTTCCTTCTTTGTGCTGGTTCCTTTCCTGGTACACCATGGCCTACCCTGCATCCACAGGTAAACCATCAAGTGGGACATATATAATATGAAGTAATAATGAAGGACGTGTTGTTAAAAAGTGTCAACTTTCCCTGTGCATGGAGATGTTCGAACATACTGTGAATAATATGTAGAAGAGTACTCCATGGATGCACAAGAGGTACAGTAAAGTTCCTAAAATGGTTCCATAAAGATGTCTAACTTTTTAAAGGGTCGATCCTTTTTCTGAAAGCGAACCTTAACTGTAGGCCACTACGTAGAACGTTTCTAGGTTCCTACAAAAGCATAAGTCTGTATAAGACAGTCTGTTGTATAAAGATTATGAAATTACAGCTATACTTGATATACTTCTATGAAATGTATAATAAAGTCGGACACATTTTAATTCTGACAGCAAATATAAGATTTGCAAAGCACTTTATATCATATTATATCATATTATGGCATATGATAAAATGTTTTAGTCTTAAGCTAAGTTTATGTTCTGGTGCAGGTTCGAGTAAATCGCTTCTCCCGGGACCGGAAGTAATGGATCGCGCGCACCATCATCACCTGGCGCAGTCGTTATTACCAGATTATCGGGAGGAACACCAGCGCGAGCGGGACAGGGAGCGCTCGTGCGGTCGTGTGTCTCCCGTTTCTGCGGAGCAGCAGCGCGAGGGAGCGGAGAAGCAGACCGGAGGTGCAGGAGGAGGAGGGAGCGCGGCGAAGAAGAAAACGCGCACGGTGTTCTCGCGTAGCCAGGTGTACCAGCTGGAGTCCACGTTCGACGTGAAGCGCTACCTGAGCAGCTCGGAGCGCGCGTGCCTAGCCTCGAGCCTGCAGCTGACAGAGACTCAGGTAAAGACGTGGTTCCAGAACCGCAGGAACAAGTGGAAGAGGCAGATCTCCGCCGAACTCGAGGCGGCCAACGCCGCGCACGCGTCTGCAGCACATGCGCTCGTCGGTGTACCGCTCGTGCTGCGGGAGAACTCGCTGCTGCGCGTGCCCGTGCCGCGCTCCATCGCGTTCCCGACGCCGCTCTACTACCCCGGAAGTAATTTACCCCCGCTGCCCTTGTACAACCTCTACAACAAAGTCGAATATTAACTCTTGACAGAGCACAAACAATAAGTTATCGTCATCATCGTCATTAGCCTCATTATCATCACTATTATAATTAATAATTATTGAAATTATTGGAGTCCACATTTATACCGAAATAACATTTCTAATTATGCAGCGATGAAAAGACCCTATGTGTGTAAAACAACAAGAAACAGAATGCAAAGGAACTCAGTGGAGCACCTTCTGTACATGTTGTATAAGATACACCGTGTGTATACTGGATTATTTTGTACATTTATTTACATTTTCTGTCTCTTTATTATAACCAATTTTACGCGTTATATGTGAGGAGGAAAAAAATTGATTAACTTTATGACTTTCTGCTGTGAAGGAAAAAAGGATTAAAATAATAATAAAAGTGAGCACTGAAATGAAAATGATTTAACATTACACTGTTTACAAAAGAGAGAGAGAGAGTGAGTAAGAGAGTGAGGGACATAATAGGTAACAGTGAGTGAGTGACATAATGAGTGAGGGTGAGGAAGAGCGTGATTGAGTGCTAGAGTAAGATAGAGAGTGAGAATGTGAGTGTGTGAGCAAGTGAGTAAGGACACGGGTGAGCAAGAGAATGAAAGAGAGGCAGTGATGAGAGTGTGAAACTGAGTTAGAGTGAGTGAAAGTGTGAATAAGTAGGATTGAGTGAGTGAGTGAGTGAATGAGTGAGAGGTAATAAGAAAGTGAGTGAGAGATTTAATGAAAGAATGTGAATGAAAAAGAGTGAGTAAAGAGAGTGAGATAATGAATGAGTGAATGAGCATGAGACAGGGATCATAAGAAAGTAAGTAAGAATGAGAGGGTGAATGATACAGAATTGAGTGAACAAGTGAGGGATATAGAGAATGAGTGAATGAAGTAATGAGTTATCATCATCGGACCTGGGGGCATCAGTACTCTCTGAGTGTCTACCATCACACAGTCTTCTTATTAATAAGGAGTCTTGTGCTTGTAGAATAATCATAATAAACACTTATTTAATAAATAATTAGAAGCTTATTAAATACAAATAAATGTCAGCTTATTAAGTAGTCATCTGTTTATTAAATAATCATCCTTTATAATCAACTATTTATTAAATAATCGTGTACTTGTTACGTTTCATAAACTGATAATGCACTTTAACATTTAACATTTCTTTATTAAGTGTAAATGATAAATAAATGATATGATCTGCTTATTAAATTATATAATCCATCTATTGTTGAATTTTAATGAGCTATTAAACATTAGTCTCTTACTAAACAAAATAATATTAAATAATTAACTGTTTATTAAATAAGATGAGGGGCTACAGCATGATAATTATTCCTTCAACATTTTTTAGCCTGTTTCTTTTTTATTATATACAGTATATTTATCATAAATAAAATATTAGCATTCCAAAAAAATCTACAATCGCACAAAAATAAATATAAAATATTGCATATAAATTATTTTTAAATGTCTTTCAGTGAAGTGTCTCTTGTTAAAGTATTATGTTTACTCACACGTCAGATTGGTTCAGATTGTGTTACTGTGATACGTTGCACACACACACACACACACACACACACACACACTTGCAGCGTAATCTGATCACATTCTTGTCAATCAGTTTTGAGAGGTTTGGCAGTAGATGATCCTGGCTCTTATTAGCAAAACACACACACAAACACACAGTGCTTTTGGTATTACAGCTAATAAACTCGTGGACTAAAGAAGTTTACAGTAGTAATATTATACTATATTATAGACATCATTTAACTGACTCAAACTGCTCTGACTCAAATATTTTAATAAGCCTATCCAGACTCCTAAAACGCATTATTTAGTCTATTCGTACTGCTAGCATACACAATGTAGCCTATCAAAATAGTTAGCATATTTAAGTTAGTCTGCTTTAGGTTTAGCATATATCAACTGCTAGTTACTGTGTGTGAGCTTTCCTTAAAGTTGAATAAGTATGCTAAATGACAAATGCTATTAAATCAAATATGCTAAATTATATTATCCAGGTGGTTTGTCTGCTGGATTAAATATTAGAGCAGGTTATATATAGTATGCAGGATGAGTAAGCTAAATGGCATGCTAGCAATTTCTTTCAGATAGATCAGATAGATTACATAGCAATATTATTTACATTTTGTGAAAAATCTGGAAACTAAGGCTAATGATGAAGATAGCTAACACATAGTCCTTAGCCATTAGTTATTACAGACATCTTACAGGCAGAGTGATGAGACAGAGTGCACTTGAAACAGAACCATTCAGAAGGTTCACATTTTAGATGTGTTCTGATTGGCTGAGAGTGTGTTCTGTTTGGATGAGAGCAGCACAGTGTGTTCTAATTGAATGACAGCAGTAGAGTGTATTCTGAGGCTCAGAGCAGTATATTGTGTTCTGATTGGCTGAGAGAAGCACAGTGAGGTTTGGTTGGCTGAGAGAAGCATGGTGAGGTTTGATTGGCTGAGAGAAGCACTGTGGGGTCGGATTGACTGGGATAGCAGGTTATATTAGTATAACAAGATCAGTGCATCAGTGAGTTCTGATTGGATGAGAGCAGTATGGTGTGTTCTGATTGGCTGGGAGCAGTATATTGTGATTTAATTGGCTTAAAGCAGTGTAGTGGGTTTTGATTAGAGGAGAGTTGTACACTTTGTTACAACTGGTTGAGAGCAGTATGGTGTATTCTGATTGGCTGAGAGGAACACATTGTGATTGATTGGCTGTGATCAGTACAATGTGTTCTCATTGGAGGAGATCTGTACAATTTGTTCTGATTGGCTATGAGATGTACACTTTATTACAACCGCTTGAGATCAGTATGTTGTGTTCTGATTGGCTGAGAGGAATACAATGTGATCCGAATGGCCACAAAATTTCTGTTTATGCTTCTTTAATACTGATTATTTAAGGAAAATGTAGGATGTTTTTAGTAGCCGATAAAATAAACACAAGCGTTATCATGAGAGTTGAAACTGCCTTTAGACTCCTGTCTCTGTGTCTAAATGAATCTGAGGGAACCATAACAAAGAAATCACTTTATGTGTCCCTTTTTTGGCCCCCGTGAGCCACCATAGCGCTACACTAACACTTTAGATAGAAAAGTGTTTTATCCCCATTCTGCTTTGAATCACAACTAAATGGAGCAGCTAAGGAGAAAATCCCATTTACACCAATGACCCCCCTCCCCCCCACACCCCCCCTTCCCTCTTTTTTTGCTGTGCTGTGTGGTAGTTATGGTAAAAAATTTTCAATAATTGCCTGGTATAGTGATTATATTCCTATAACCTGTAGTTCATTTAATTTATTTTGAAAGACAATTCACTCTTTGTACGAGTTGAATTTCTTTAAAATCTGAATGAACTCCTATTGTCACTTATGTTATAGCAGCTATAAACTCACCAGTCTCTCTTTTTCACCCTTTAAAGCTAATAATGAAAAGAAACTAAGTTTTTTATGTCACAGAGAAATCGAGAAATATAAAAGTCTCTGGCCTTTGAGATATCAAAAAATGTAAAGTTGCAGCATTACATCTGAGACTAACATAGCTAACTGTGAATGAAGTGATAGACCTACTAGAGCGAGTGCTCTAAAGTAAAACAGTAGTTTACAGCTGCACTACTGTCAGAGCTAGAATTGCAAATCAAGGCTGAATTTACCAGGATTTTTTTTTTAATGTAAATTTGTCTTGCATGATTTTTTTATGTCTTTGTAGCTTTACTTCTCTCTCTCTCTCTCTCTCTCTCTCTCTCGCTCTCTCCCACTCTTTTTTCCCCCAGAGTGGACGATGAAGCGGCTCATTATTCTATTTAAAAGCTGTAATTTTTTTAGTGCACTCCTCCGCCTCTACATTATTTGCTCGTTTAGTTAAACGATGTTTCTAATTGGATCATAATTAAGCCTAATGAGTCCGACTCGCCCCAAATCATCTTAATCCAACATGGCAGCCCCTGTGCTTTAAAAGGCTAATTACCCAGAATGCTCAGCGTTATAATACAAATTGAAGGAAGAGCAAAGCACTCTTAGTTTTGTGCAATCATATATAGACATATAAACTATTATTTTCAATAATAGAACAAAATAGTCACATATTAACTAAAATTAAGAATACAGGTTTTTTATTGTTACAAAAAATATGAATAAATAAAAAACTAATTGATTAAATTGCTATGAATTCATTAATCATTTATTATTTTTTTTAAGGGCATTGGTGGCTCAGTGGTAGGCTTCCAGCTTGCCATGCAGATGGCCTGGGTTCAGTTCCCACCCAATGCCCAAACCCCAGCCACTAGATGCAAGTGTCAGTCCAAAGCTGGATAAAATTGAAGGGTTGTGTGAAGAAGTCATCTGCCGTAAAACCTGTGCCAAGTTGTTGTATGGATCAGATGTACAAAAATAGATCAGATCAAAAATACTGATTATTTAAGGAAAATGTAGGATGTTTTTAGTAGCCGATAAAATAAACACAAGCGTTATCATGAGAGTTGAAACTGCCTTTAGACTCCTGTCTCTGTGTCTAAATGAATCTAAGGGAACCATAACAAAGAAATCACTTTATGTGTCCCTTTTTTGGCCCCCGTGAGCCACCATAGCGCTACACTAACACTTTAGATAGAAAAGTGTTTTATCCCCATTCTGCTTTGTTGTATGGATCAGATGGTCTGTCAAAGCTCCATCCATACCTTACTAACAGCCTGAGGTCATGGTGGACATTCTGGATACAAGCTTCAGGATTTTAAAACGGGATGCTGGGACATGATATAGCACACAGAGAACACAGAACCCTGGAAATATAGTGAACTAAAAATGCATAACCCTGGTGATATAGGGCATAGAGAACACAGAACCCTGGATATATAGGGCACTGAGAACATAGAAACCTGGAAAGATCCTGAGAACATACAACCCTGTAAATATGGTGCACAAGACCATAGAACCCTGTATAGAAAACCCTTGAGGTATATTGGACAGAGAACCTAGAAACATGGAAACATATTGCATAGAGAACATCGAGAGAACATCGAGTCATGGATATATAATGCATAAAGATCAAACTGTGGAAATATAGATCATCCGAAACATAGAACCCTGAAGATATAGAAGATACAGAACAAAGAAGCCTAAAAATATATAGTACACAGGGAATTTAAAGCCCTGGAGACACTGAGAACATAGTACCCTGGAGATATTGGTCTTTCGGCTGCTTCCATCAAGGGGTTGCCACAGCGTACCATCAACCATCAAACTTGACACAGATTTTATGCCGGATGCCCTTCCTGACACAACACCCTCATTTTATCCCAGCATGCAGTGGCTGGGTAGTATAAGGGTGTGGCAATTCACCAAACCAACAACCTAGAGCTTTAGCCACCTGAGCTACTTATATAGCTAATAATAATATTTTATTAGGTATTTGTAATTTAGTAACAGTCATTTTATTATGTCATAGTGCTTGTAGTCATTTAGGGAAGCATTTAATAAGTCTTTATTTATTTATTCCTTGTTTATTTATGGTTGGTGTGTTTACATTTATAATTGATAAGCATGATTTTCATGCTTGATTAACAGAGACTGAAATGTTAAAATGGGAACATTATTAATAACTGTGAATATCATGTTGTGACTGGTGTTATCCTCCATCCTTCCACAATGCACTGCACATGATAAAAATAAAAAACACATTTTATAAATAAATTAATTAATCAATAAAAAGAAAGAAAGAAAGAAAGAAAGAAAAAAGGAAGGAAGGAAGAGTAAAAAAATAAAATTTTAGAGTTATTTATTTCAAGCTGAAGCCCAGAAGAGGAAGAGGCTGTGTACAAACATAGTGTATGTACTGATAAAAAGTGGATTTACACACTGATAATGCTCTGCATGTGTGTGTGTGTGTGTGTATGTGTGTGTGTGTGTGTGTGTGTGTGTGTGTGTGTGTGTGTGTGTGTGTGTGTGTGTGTGTGTGAGTGAGTGAGAGACACCCATCTTTCTCTCTTTTACACAAAACACATTTGTAACCATTAGTTGCTTCTCTTGTTTCATGTTCTGTGTCTTCTCAGAGCCAACAGAGACTCCAGAGAGAGAAAAAGAGAGAGAGAGAGAGAGAGAGAGAGAGAGAGAGAGAGAGAGAGAGAAAGTGAGAGTAAGAGCACGCGAGAGAGAAAGAGAGAGAGAGAGAGAGAGAGAGAGAGAGAGAGAGAGAGTGGTGGGGGGGGGGGGGGGGGGAA
>JAAGKR010000641.1:0-27786 GCA_011419295.1 Clarias macrocephalus | reverse complement strand
GGCGCGCGCCGCCCCCCCCGGGGGGAACCTGAGCCGCCCTCGGGAAGCTTTTAAAGAGGGTCGGTGGAGGTAAAAACAGCTCTTCAAAAGAAGTGTCGTTACATTACAGAGTAATTAGTGTTTCACCAGAGACCTGCTTAACACAGTGTGTGTGTGTGTGTGTGTGTGTGTGTGTGTGTGTGTGTGTGTGTGTGTGGCCTTTTAATGCTTTTATACTGTATAAACATAATTGATGGTGAAAGGAAAACTGCAATTACCGTACGCTTATGTGCAAAAGTTTTCACAGAAAATCCATACAAATGAAATACACATGGAGTGAACACACATTTAGGTTTAAATGTGTGGATCTGCCTTATGTTTTCTTTTAACAAACGAGATAAAAAAAATTTTTACAGGCTTATGCTGACAATTTCTGGCAAATGTTTAACTATTGCGGTGAACTGTATTTATGACCCCATTTGTTCTTACTTGAATATTTTCTTCAGTTTTATATATCTTTTACATCCATTGTCTAACATTGCAGACTTTTCTAATTAATATACTGTAATAGACATATAAGATAAAACAATATTTTTACATAAAAAAAACAACAATGTTAAGATTTGAAAGAATCATTTAATATAGCTCTAATACAAATTGAATTAATATACAGTGGGTATACCGTAAACCTTCAAAGGGGTGGCAATAATTTTACCACATTTTCAACACAAGCCATGTTCGGGTAAAAAGTTTTTTTTTTTTTTTTTTTTCAGAGGAAAGGTAAGCAGTCTTTTGAAAAATAAGGTATCAAAATTGTGCTGTTAAAATGCTAAGAGTGTCTTTAAAAGCACACACACACACACACACACACACACACACACACACACACACACACACACTGAGAGAAAGAGCTTTACCCAGCGGCCCGTTCAGAATGACAGTTATCACATTAAAATCATATTAGCATAGAGCGGCTTAACTCAAAAGGTCAAAAGTCATGTGATCAAAGGTTATATCCTGTGGGAAGGAAGGGATGATCCTGTGCTCTGTAACACAATCTCTCCATCACAATAAATCTCCAGAATAAGAGAGAGAGAGAACGCGAGAGAGAGAGAGAGAGAGAGAGAGAGAGAGAGAGAGAGTACATTAGCTGAATCTACTTCTGAGGATTCCCTAGCGCACTACTGCTTTTTAGTGTTCAGTGAGTCATCATCATCATAGTGACATGTACACAGATAGATGAATGCCTCAGACAGATAAACAGCTAGAGGTGAAGATAAACAGACAGTAGTAAAGACAGTCAAATACATAAACAATTACACACAGAAAATTTGGAATTATACATACAGACACACTGATAAACAGATGAACAAAGAGGCAGACAGGCAGATTGCTAAGTACAGACAGACTGACTGATTTGAGTGACTAATGTATAGTTTGAAAGATAAACAGGCAGGCAGACAGACAGACAGTTAGAAATTGGACAGATAGATAAATGTACACTTGGGCAAGCAGACTGATAAGCTGATAGACAGATAGATAGATAGATAGATAGATAGATAGATAGATAGATAGATAGATAGATAGACAGGTTCATTATTGATGCTGTAAAGAAATGTGCAAACAGACAGACAGACTGATCAGTGAACAGATCAAGAGCGTAGTGTGCTATTGTACGTGTCATCTCTAGTGTCTGTTTAGCAGTTGTGTGTTGTTGGTTTTTTTTTTTCCATTCCAAACCTCATGGAAAAAAAATCAATGGGGTCAAACTCATGACCTGTGCTAAAGGTCATGACCCCTGGTAGCTCGAAGGGAAAAGAAACAGACGGAGGTGGAGTTTGAGCAGAGGTCTTTGACCTTAAACCCTGAGATTAGTATCGGTATCACTACTCGTGTTCGGTTCTGTTCTCCTGCCCTCCAACTGCAACCACAAAGACCCCACCTACCCCTATGGTGTAACCCCCTCTTATTGTTATCCCCCAGCGTCACCCCCCACCTTTATTTGAATTTGAACAAACAGCAACTGGTTAAACTCTGAGAATGAGAAGTAAAGTCTTTTCACTTTTCACAGTCTTTTAATGGTGCAAACATATATACTGTATGTTTGAAAGAAGCTAAATTATTTGCCAAAAAAAAGACCAAATTTTAAGATAATTTTTTGGAAACCTTTTGAAACATTTGTAAATCCAACACAAAACATTTATACACAACTTTACTAGGAAGGGTGTTTAAGTGAAACCGGGAGATGAAATTTCTGTGGGATAAAGGTGTAAAAGTGATTGACTTCAAGCACAGTACAGTGATGAGACTCTTAGCTGTAGTAAAAATATTTTAATTAAATTAAATTTTATTTATATTGTGCTTTTAACAATGGTCATTGTCACAAAGCAGCTTAATGGAATTTTTTTTTTTAAAAAGTAGGAAAATTTGTATGAAATGTGTGAGAAAATATATATAAACTATATGATCAGATTTTCCCTGATGAGCAAACCGAGGGTAACAATGACAAGGAAAAACTCCCTGAGATGTCAATAAGAAGAAACCTTGAGAACATTTAATGGTACAAACATTTTCAAAATGGCCATACGTCCATGAAAGACGATCCTGAAAGCAGGATTTAATGCTTATATAGGATCAGGCATAACTTGACTTTGGAAGGTAATGTGACTTTGATGAAATGATTCTCAGCGCTCCTGGAGGTTAAGTGGCATGAAATTGGACCATTAATGCTAACTCATTTTTAGTTTAGTTTCTTTTTTTATTGTGGTTAAAGGATATTGTAATAAGAAACTAAAATAGGAATAAACAATAAAATAAATAAAGAATGTGTTTTTAAGTGTGTACACACACTACTTGGGATACATGGTATTAGTGAACTCTGTAAATTAAACTAACAAATTGTGTGTGTGTGTGTGTGTGTGTGTGTGTGTGTGTGTGTGTGTGTGTGTGTGTGTGTGTGTGTGAGAGAGAGAAACAGTAAAGTCACCTACATTTGTGTACTGATGGAATTCACTTTAAATGAACATCTCTCACTTTCACCCTCCAAACCGTTAATCCTTTCTGATCAAAGCGTCCCACAGAGACGTGCGATTAAAATCAAAACCATCGGCAGTCGTTCAGCAAGTAATACGAGACTGACAGACAGAGGGACAGACAGAAAAAGAGAGACAGCCAGATCTTTTGGTGTCATGCAAGGGATTAGCAAGGGATAAACACATGATCTAACGGAACGCTAAGGGCACTAAGTCAGCCACATGTAGTCGAACGAGGGATCATCCAACCAGGATTTAATACGGAAATTACACACAGGCTCTAACACACTGTGGGTTGTAGAAGTGTAAAGAAGACACTACTTAGGGTGTTAAGTCACTGTATTAAACTCAGTGTGGTTCCTAAACAAACAAACAAACACACAAACATCTCTTTCTATTGTCCACTACAATTATGTCCACTAAATATCGTGTGGAGGTTGTGTCTATGTCAAACCATTTACTGTGTACTTCACACAGACACCCTATGTAAACTCATATAGACATTCTATGTTGTGTACTTACAGCCTATGGTGCTCCCTTCTCCCTGCTCCGTTTGCAGGGAATGTTGGTGAAGGGAACTTCCCTTGACAAAACTCCACCATTCACCCTGCGAAGTCACCAGCACAGACGTCACTGCCTCTGTGCGTTACCATGGTAACACAAGCACCTTGGATACCTGTGGCTGTGGCTGTGGAAATTTCACACTATGGACATTAAAGATTGAATATTGCTTGAAACAAAATCTGATTCTATTATATAACATATACTAATGAAATGTGTATAAATTATAATTGATTAAAGATGTACAGAGATTTTTTTTTTACAGATAAGTCTATATAATACTAACAATTTCTTGATTAAATTATAATGAAAATTTGTGTCCTTTTAATATGATGTTGTCCTCGATAATAATGATAATAAATATATAAATCGTTTTTTGAGCACCATTTTTTGCATGCTTCAGTGAGACGCAATGACTTATGGGAAAATATTAATTCCTTTTTCCGGTGAAGTGAAGACCTGTTGTTCACTTGTTCCCTACACTGGTCGCAGTTTCCTTTAAACTGAACATTTTTGCTCCCTGCAGTTTGGTCAGAACGCACCTTATGTAGTGCATTTACAGACACACTATGTCGTGAACTTATAGACACCATACGCAGGTCTCAAATATACACCCTATGTAGCACACTCATAGACACACTACGTATTGTTCTTCAAGAAACCCCCTGTAATGTACGTATAAACAACCTATGTAGTGCATTATTGTAGTGCATTATATGTATTTACAGACACCATATATAGTGCACTTATATACATAATGTATGCATTGCACTGGTAAATGACTTACAGTACAGTGGTACCATGCCATACAAATTTGATCTGTTCCAGAGGCGAGTTCTTAAGACAAATTTCATATTTCAAAATGAATTTCCCATAGGAAAAATGGAAATGCAGATAATCCTTTCCAGCCGCCAAAAACTATAACCAATATTACCAAATATATCCAATAACCATTTCCAACACCAATTGTTTTTGCCTCTAAAAACAATTAAAACACTTAGAAAAGGCATGTAAATGAAGTAAAACATGAAATAAATAATCATTAAATCTCACTCAGCCTTAATTTATCATTTCTTTAAAAACTAAACTGAAAGTGGGTCCCTTTTCTTCTTGCTGCTGTGCATGTTAACATTCTTGGGACCCATGACACTATGTTTTCAGTAAACCTAGCACAAAATGCAAAAAAAATGTCTGACTCCCAGGCTACACACTACTTGGCTGCCATTTATTTTGGCTCTGTTCAGTCACTCGTACGCTGAAAATGCTGCGCATACCGAGGATGCAAAATTTTCTTTCAAAATTTAAGTTCTTAAATTTTTAAGGCGGGGCATGCACATGCCAAGGTACCAAATTGATCCATTACTAGTCAGATAATGTACTAACTTTCTTGGACTATGTTTGTCCCCCTAGATAGAATGTAAATGTCATTATTTTAGCACTTGAATAGTGCTCGAATTTTCTTGTATAACCCCTTAGTAGTATTTTGCACCATTTGTAGTGCACTACATGCTGAGGTAAAGGTTAAATATTCCCTGCTGCGATCGGGCCTGAATCTGTCTCTCAAAGAAATATAATATGATGGTCAGAATGTCATCCTGAAAACTGAAAGAATGGAGCAATTGAGAAGTAGGGACAGAGAAAAGCGGAAAAGGAAGTGAGCAGGTTTGTTCTTCCTGCAATTGGCATTCATGCTTAGCTATGCTGAACTAATGCATAATCGCATTACTGCTTATGGCCAAAAAACAAGAAAACACAGAGACAGAGAGACAGAGAGAGCGAAAGGAATGTTTAGGACACCATTGTTTAATTCAAGCAGAAAAAAAAACTATCTGCAATGTCAGAATTTTTTTTTTAAGTTAAGTATTTGTACTGGAATTAAGATTTTTTTTTCAGGAAAATAAAAATAAGAGACTTCCTGAATTAGCATGTTAGCATGCTACACTCCTAAAGATTTAGCAGTCAGCGGAATTTACCAGGGGTGGCACGGTGGTGTGGTGGTTAGCACTGTCGCCTTGCACCGTCCGGGTTCGATTCCCGGCCAGGCTTGATTTCTGTCTCTGTTTGCAGGTTCTCCCTGTGACCCTGAATACAGGATAAAGCAGTATAGATGATGATGAATTTACCAGTTACTAAACACCACCACTCTTACACAGGTTTTAGCAAGATACATTTAAGACTGATCTCCTAAAATGTAAACAGAAATGTTTTAGCTAATTACAGAAAAGAAAAAATGCAATAACAGCATACTATTAGCAATGTATTAGCTCTAGCGGGTTAAGCACTTTAACATGCTAGTTTTGTCTTTATTTACTAAACACACCACTACTTCTCTTCAAAAGTTAGTAAGAAGTATTATTGCTCACTGGATTTTTTTTAAATATCACAAGCGTTAATATGAGATTAGCATGTTCTTTTAAAAAAATGGTTAACCTGAAAAAAAAAGTGTTAAATGAATTACATGCTGAGTTAGCATGCTATTTTTTTTTCTTCTCACAGAACCCTGCAAGATTTCTTAGTGATTTGTTTCTGTTTTGAATAAATGGTATGAAATGAAATAAAACTCAGAAGGAAGTAGCAGCATCTGGGGAGTGCATGCTAGTTTATTTTGCTAAGCAATAAGTTATAATAACTACTTTTTCTCATTAACTCAAACTTGTTTCACATAAACTACTGTGTGATTTATGCTAACATTGTGGAATTTGAAATGTAAACGAGAAAACTGAGAAACCATCATATGACTACCTTGTCGTCAAGTCACAACAACATATAGAAGAAGTATCAGTAACTGTCATTAGGCTACTATAGAGATGTATTTCAAAATAACATATAGATTATCTTATGATCACCTGATGACCTATTGGATTACCTGATGCTGTGTCACACAGATAAAAGAGTAACCTAGCAACTGATTGCTTCTGTTCTGTTGATTATTTTCATATGCAGTATGTCATGGTGGACATACTGATATAACGTATTCAAAAGAGAAAACAACATGTGAAAATGGATGAAGAAGGCGAAAAAGGATATTAATTTGCAAACGCTCATTTAATGCTTCTGTTACAAATTAGACGATGCTATGGAATATGCTGTTCCTTATGCTTTGTAAAATGCTGTGCAGGCTTTCTAATTTATAGGTAGCTAACTATTCTGGGATTGGATCCCAAATAGTTTTATTCTTGTACAATCCCAAGTAATCCCAAGTAGTGCCCTTGATAAGGGTTAGAGAGGGATTTGGGTTCAGCCTTGTGTTAGACGCTAGTTAGCTTTTTAGCAGTCATGACTGTTTACATGAGTCAGCTCATATAAGGCTGTTAAAAGAACAACACCATTACATTAGAATGTAGAATAGAATGTGTTTTTAGATTAATTAATTGATGTAGGTCATTCGGGTTAAATATATCTCTCTTTGCTAAACTCTTTGCTAAGCTATCACAACTAAGCACAAACTGTGGCACAAAAACAACCAGGATGCATATAAACTGTACAGTGTATTAGACACCACAGTACAATGTGTGTACTACTGATTTTTATTAAAACAAATAAACAAACAAACAAAGACTATTAAAATGATTAACAGGCAATGCCCTCAAGGGGCAACCTACAAGAGATATGGGCAACCTGTTACTTGTTAGTGTGAACATAGTCTGGAATAGAAGGAGGAAAGACTTGGTGTTTAAACACTCATACACACACACAAGCTGAGACCTGAACACTATATAATGTGTAAAGCCATCGCACTGTACATTTGTAGTACAGTGGGTTGGGAGACGATTTTAAGCACGCTAGATTATTAGGATAACAGATTGGAGTTTAAAAACATCTCCGTACTCGCTTACATCCATCAGCACTGGTGCCTACGCACACACACACACTCACACACACACAAACTCTGAACGGATGACTGATGCACTTGATCGATCAGTTGTGACTGAGCTGATCTTTGAACTCGAACAGGAACACAGATCCTAATCTCTTTCTATGTGTGTGTGTGTGTGTGTGTGTGTGTGTGTGTGTGTGTGTGTGTGTGTGTGTGTGTGCGCGCGTGCGTGCGTGCATGTGTGCACTCCTGGACCCAAATAAATAAGACACTTCCTCTAAATCTCTGAGAGACAATGATGACTTGTTTTGCATTATAACAAGATATTTAATACATAAACTGCTCTTAGTTATGTGGTTGGCACTGAGTTTGAGATCTACAAAGGGCCAGATGGTGTTGGTGATGGTGATTTGGTAGCATTAAGGTTAAAGCATTTGGAGCTGATCTTCTGTAGTGATGTATAGATGATGAGATTAGAGGCTGAAAGACTAAAGCTGGATCTTCATTATTGTCTTCATAGAGAGATGAAATGACACTTAAACCACAATCTAGCTTTCTATGGTCTTCTATTGTTTATTTTCTATTTTTTAATTTGCTTTAATATTGAAGTTTGAAGATCATGCATTTCTCACTTTAATCATAACAACGAACATGCATGTTGTTTAAGGATGTATTTTCTTTAACAGCCATGTTTAACTTCACATTAGTCTCCATCAGTCACTTCATCCAAGGCCGCTGTTTTTCACCAACATGACCACCAAGAGCATCTTCCCATGTGTGATGTTGGATTAGGAGCGCACCAACTCGCTCTTCCTCGCTCGGCGTTTCCCTCTCGGCGGTGTGTACCTGTTAGGAAATTGAATCTAGTTTTAGCCAAGAGAAATAATTACTGTTCTAATCAGCGTAATTCATCGTGATGGCCGATACGTTTCATTCAGCACTTCTACCTAATGAACATCCCTGCTCACTGAAAAACAGGTTTTTAGCAGAACGTCGATAATGTAGCCGAGCTCTTAGCGAGAAACGGCCACGATTACCTGCTGTGTATCAGAGACGCTCATTTAAACAAACACACGCTTTCATCAGCTGGATGAAACAAAACACGAGACCTGTTTTAGACGATTTAAACCTTGAAAGAAAAAAAAACAAAACAGAATCAGTAACTAAACAAAGAGGCATTCAGACCAAGTGAAAGGGAATATCTTAAAAGAGAAGGAAAGAAAGACAAGAATACAGGATAAAACTGTTAAAAGATTTTAAAGGCTGCAAACTAAATAAAAGAAAAGGCTGCTTTAAATAAAAGTAGAAGATTTCTATTGATTTGTTTTTTGTTATTTGTAATATTTCTTTCTTACATATTATGATAAATTTGCCTGTAAAAAAAAAAAGTAAAAAGAAAGAAGGAAAGAAAACCTGGTACTATTTAAGATTATGATTTTATTCTTAGAACACTGAACTTAAATCTTATAATATTATTATTTAATTTTGGAAAATTGTCTTTTTTTTCTCTAAAATAACTAATATTAGTTTTTAAATAATCGGAAAATATATAATATTGCATTTTTTAATATTACAAATATTCAATATTTAAATATTCAATATTATTTTCTTACAAATATTACATTATTGTTTAATTCTTGAAATATTGTGTGCTTTTTTTCTCAAAAAGTATTCTTCTATATTATAAATTATTATTTGATTCTGAAAGTATTGTCATTTAAACTATAAAATATAAAATGTTTATTTTTGAAATGTTACATAAAATGTAAAAAAAATGTAAAAATATTATTTTCTCATTACTTCATGATTTTATTATTGTATTGCAACTAGTGCTGTACTAAAAATCTAGTTAATCACAGTCATAGACTGATTAATCACAATTAATCACGATTTAAAAATATAGTTGCAAACAACGATGAGCAGACACAAGCACCCTGCGCACCAGAAAGACAACGGGCACAGGGGGCACATGCATTTAAAGGGGTCATACCAATACCATTATGACATAATTTTAGAGAAGGGGGAAGTTCATGTTTAGACCTCCAAAAAATGCTGGAAAAAAGCATCACACTACTGATGTCACTCAATGTGATGTCACTCAATGTAATATCACACAAAAAGTTAATAACCACTTTTTAGCATAAGTTTATGATGTCGCCATGTCTGATACGTTTGACATATCAAAAATCCCTAGGCAATTTTGTATCCTATATTAAGATCACATAGGCCCGGGTTTGTTGGAATCCCCTAGGAGGAGTACATCAAAATCCATTGGGTGCATTTTGCAAACGACACAAAATAACGGACTCCCTGTTGAGTAGAAGAACCCATGACATGCAATACAACACAGTGTGTGTGTGTGTGTGTGTGTGTGTGTGTGTGTGTGTGTGTGTGTGTGTGTGTGTGTGTGTGTGTGAGGCTAATCCTGCTACAGTAGGTTGGATGATCTTTTGGGGCTTGGAGGTGGGGTCAGTCATCTGATATCACTATTATACAACTCATTGTTATCAAAGAACTTACCTTCTACAGAGAGTTTAAAATTGCAATGGGAACAATAATTGGGGGAGGATATATGTTTAGAACTATGGACTGATGCACTAGTGAATATTCATACATGCTCTGTCAATTCTAGGCCTTGCCAAGAATCGCCTCATTCAATCGCCTCATTCAATTTAAGATTATCCATCGACTCCACTATACTAAAACAAAATTACACAGACTTTTTCCAGATATCTACCCATTCTGTGACAAATGTCAGACAGATTTAGCCACTCTCTTACATAGTTATGTTCTTTGTTCTAAAATTATCTCATTCTGGACTGAAGTATTTAAAACTCTGTCTGATATTTTACATAGTGACTTAAAGCATGATCCACTTCTTGTGATATTTGGAATTTCTGACAAAATCATGTCATTCCAAGAATCTCAAAAACAACTGTTGTTCTGTGGACTTATTGTGGCAAAGAAACTTATCCTAAGGTTTTGGAAAACGACAGAAACCCCATCAGCTAAATTATGGTTGGAAGAATTGATTAAGGTACTACATTTGGAAATAATTAGATTCCTTATAGTAAAGAAATTGGACAAATTTGATAAGATTTGATCTCCTCTTCTCCTTTATCTTGAAAATGCAGGCTGAGTAACCATGTGGTGTTGACCGCACCATTAGTGTGACATGACTTTTAGTTCCTAGGGTGGGAAGGGAGGTAAGGGGTTGTTTTGTTTTGTTCCTTAAGTTTGTGGTGTATGTACGTTCACTATTATTTTGCTGTTTGTTATTCAGTATATTTATTTTTGTTTATAACTAATATCTTGGTATGTAACAATATCTGTTGGATTATTTCAGTGAATAAGTTAATAAAAAGATTTAAAGTTGCAAGCAACAGTGAGTGGGCCCAAGCATCCTGCACCATCACCACCCGGGTGCATCAGAAAGAGAGTGGGCATACTGGGCGCATGTATTTAAAAGGGACATGCCAAAACCATTATAACGTAATTTTAGAAAAGAGGGAATTTTATGTTTAGACCTACAAAAAGCCCCAGATGCCGGAAAAGCATCACTCAATGTAATATCACTCAGTATAATGTCACACAAAGGTATTAAACACTTTTTGGCATAAGTTTAAGGCGTTGTCACAGCTGACCAGTTCAAGATATCAAAAATCCCTCCATAATTTTGCATCCTCAATGTATTGAGATCACATTGGCCTGGTTTGTTGGCGTTTGTAGGCGATTGTATAAATCCCTTAGAAGGAGTGTCATAATATAATCTATAAATTTGACTTCTAATGTCACGGTGCGTGGGCCCTAATTATCCTTAAAAAAAAGAGGGTCCTTCACATATATGACGAATTAGAGAGAATGTCATAGTGCTTGGGCCCTAAATGCTCTGATTTTGAATAAAGAAATGCATTTGACAAACTGGTTAGAGGAAACAAATTATGCTATTTTATAAAATCTCAAACATTAACATTTAACAAATGTTAAATTAAAATCTGTCAAATGATAAACCACTTGCAGGGGAACTCATATTATGAGACATATCTGCTCCTATAGTGGTGACCATATACGTTATCTCCTCTTCAATTTGACTAACGCAGCTGGCTAGCACATGCTTCAGCAAAATATCTTTCTTCTGTTTTTAATGAGTGGTGTTGCCATTTGTCATTGATTAGGTGTGCTGTTACACTAAGGTAGTTATGGCTACTTACTGTTGTCCAGTGGTCTCCAGTAAGTGCAATAAAAGTAGGTTCTGCCAACTGCCTCACTTTCACAGCCTTTTTCAGTGTCTTACATTTAATGGACTCTTGTAAAAAGAGTTCCCCTTGAAGGTAGCTCGAGTACACATCTTTGGTTTTATCCTAAATTCTATCTAGAAGCTTTTTATAATAATACTTGCTGCTCAGCACAACTGGTGATGATTTTAGCGCATAATAATGTTATCATTTTGGGTATTTTACATGCCCTTACCTCTGCCTGCTGCATGCACATATGTTTGCTCTAACGACCCGTGTTTTATCTCATAAGCCCCATTTACACTGCAGGTCTCGATGCCCAATTCTGATTTGTTGCCTATATGTTTTTCTGATCATCTGTTGACACGTTCTTTCAACTATGACTCATGTCTGATTCAAGTTTTTACACTTGCCATACCATCTGAAACATCGCACATACGTAAAGGGAGGTTCTTGCACTACAGACTACCCAAGATGGACGATATGCTTGGTGCTAGCTCTGCGATATATGCAAAGTCCGCGAAACGGTGAAGGAGGAAAAGGGCATCATTGCAGCATGCGCATATGCTTCATTTATTGTGTCCTCAACCATTCAGAGGAATGTGCGAGAGGTGTCGGGGTCGCTCTCTGGTGGCTTGCAACAGGTGCGGGCTACCGTACACTGGCGCATCTGTTTGGGATGAGCAGCACGTCGATGAGCCTGAATACGTCATTAAACCACAAAGAAGTCGCAGTTTTAATGACGTACAGAACGCAATGCCTCAGAAAATCCGATCTGTCTGTTTACACGACAATCACATTAGCACATATCTGATTTATATTTGATTTATTTCCACATATGAAGGAGGCCTGAAACCGATCTCGAAATATCGGAATGCATGCATTTTTTTCCTATTTACACGGACATAGAAAATATCCGATATGTGTCACATAGGAGCAAAAAATCGGAATTGGGTCACATTTAACTGACAGTTTAAACGTAGCTTTAGTGACGTTCCACATGCCTGCTTATTATTAGCGCTACGGTGTTGGAACATATGAGACAAACTAGTTTTAAACTTCCTGCAGGATGAATAAGCTGACATTGATCTGTCCAATCATCTTTGAAGATTCAGTTTTCATAGTGCACTTTTTTTATTGGAGTAATTTATCTTTATTTATCGCACATTCATTTGTGTTCCGTGGGGATGTGGGCACTTTGTAGATGCGTTAATGTAGTTTCTGTGTCTTCTGCATACTATGTGTATCTACAGTAAACTAACGTGTTGATAGGCTCTGTTGAGTGACGCATATAGCCACGCCCACCTTGAGGAAAAAAATGCTATATTCGTCCAAAACAGCGCTGCCAAAGATTCATTAAATTTTGTCCAGCCAGTTTTGCATGATGCTGTAACAAATACGATTGGACAGACATACAGATATACAAACAGTATATCTGTTTGTATCTGTTTGACATACAGAAAGAATTTTTTCTCAGACTGGTTTCTCCAAAGTATGAAACGTAAAGATATCACTAAAAGATCAAGTTCTGACCAATATTATCGTTCTTTTATTTATATAGATAATATTGCATGTTTTTTAAATATTGCATTTCGTTCCATAAGGTATCTGATATTATTAGGGCTCAAGCACAATGACATCGGCCCTATCGAGAGGCTTTTATGAGGTCTTGATGCTCAAAAACATCTATAAAACTCATGAAAATTGGCAGGCAGGTTGGAATCTGCTGCCATTAGGATGCCTGAGAATCTGGGCCCCGTGCTACACTCGTGTTCACACGAGATTTTGCAGCATAGCTCATACACACTTGCACGTATGCACACGAATCCGGGTACACATTTAGAGCTCACTGAGCCAAACAACTTTTGTATTGCAAGTCATGGACTCAACTCAACAGGATGTCAGTTATTTTGGGTTGTTTGCAAAATGCACCCATTAGAATTTGATTAAATAAATTCCTCCTCCTAGAGAATTTATCCGATTGCCACCAAACCAGGCCTATTTGATCTCAAGACTTTGAGGATGCAGAATTATAGAGGGATTTTTGATTTCTCAAAAGGGTCAGTCATGACGATGCCTCAAACTTATGATGAAAAGTGGCTAATAACTTTCTGTGTGGCATTATATTGAGTGATATTATATTGAGTGACATCATACTTTTGTGATGATTTTTTTGTGACATTTTACAGTGGTGTGAACACTCTTGTTAATGCAATTCATGTCTGTTTGCTGTCTATCGAAACTATAATCAACATATTGACATGTGTGTTCACACACAAGAGCGTATCCCATGATTCTTAGGGTCGACAGACCCACAGTTACAAACCTTGCAAGTGTTTTTATGTTTATCTGCCATTTAAAGATGAAATGAATAATGAAAAATGATTACTTCTTGATAACTAGAGGAATCAACACTGCACTTACAGACTTACAGATGTGTGTGTGTGTGTGTGTGTGTGTGTGTGTGTGTGTGTGTGTGTGTGTGTGTGTGTGTGTGTGTGTTAGTAGTCATTACTCTAACTGGCTCCTGTTAGGATGAGATGAACAGATGAGAGGAGAGGAGGAGTGCAACAGAACAAGACAGCTTTCATTTCTCCCGGGTGTAATGGGGAAATTACGGCCTGCTGCCGCTGTTTGAAGTCTGCGTTAGCAGAGCTGCTATTTAGCGTGCGCTGGATGTGATTTGGGGTCACACACACTGATGGAGGGTCGCATAGGTCATTGAGAGCGTCATTTTACATCGAAAGCACTGCAATTCTCTTCCTTTCCCCCCAACCACCGGAGCTCTTTCATCAGAATTCCCTCTCTGCCCCCTTGAAAAAAGCGTCTATTCGCATCATTTATCCTGCAGAATGTGTCGATCCGCAGGTGAATTTACATCGCGAGCGGACACTTTCACCCGCACGCTCTCTCGCTTTGAAGCTACTTCCCAGCAATTTCCCATCCCCGAGTTATTTAACATTTTAGCCGAGCTTCCTGTAGTCACTTTGCATCTCGTGCTCCTCCTCTTTTCTGTACTTCAAACTTGAGAGCATGAACATAGTGCTTATAATTTGAACAGGTGTGTGTACCAAAGATCTTTCGTAAGATTAGCATATTGAAAAAATATCACAGCTAAGCACACATAAGATATTGCATCACTTCCTGTTTTCAACAATACAGTCCCTGCATCTTTGACTCCTTGATGCCTTTACTCTTCAGTACAGTGCTATTCCTCTTGTTTAGCATGTCTGGAGTTAGGCTGTGTATTACACCAATAGTTTTTGTGTTAAACAAATTTGCCTCCATTCTGTGTCTGTAGTCCGTTTAATATAATCCTAATAGTCCCTTTTTATTTATTTACATTTTTTAAATATTTTATATATTTTGCAATTATCGTGTTTATCATAAAAAAAATTCTCCCCTTAGTTTATTTACTATGATGCTAGTTTGGAATTCACTTGTTTATTGTTATGTTACTTTAGTTACTTAAGTTGTTTACTATAATGCTATTTAGGGCCCAAGCACTATAGGGTGCACAGGACCCTCTTGTTTTCCTAAGGATTTTTTTCCCACACTTTTGGGCTTTTTAGGAGTCTTACCACGCTCAAAAACTCATAAAAATTGGCAGACAGGTTGGACTCTGCTGCCATTGGGATGCCTGAGAGTTGCATGGCCCAGGGCCGTCAGGGGTCCCCAGCCGAGATTTTGCTGCATAGCTCATACACACTTGCATGTATGCACATGAAACTCGGTACACATTTAGAGGTCATTGAGCCGAACAACTTTTGCATGGCATGTCATGGCCTAAAAGGAAGTCAGTTTTGTTGTCGATTTTGCTGTCAATTCTGTGTCATTCGCCAATACGCATCCGATGGATTTTGATATACTCCTCCTAG
Source organism: Clarias macrocephalus (assembly GCA_011419295.1). NCBI lineage: Eukaryota > Metazoa > Chordata > Actinopteri > Siluriformes > Clariidae > Clarias > Clarias macrocephalus. The sequence continues at coordinate 12,284 of JAAGKR010000641.1, read as the reverse complement.
GGAATTTATACGATCGCCACCAAACGGGTCGATGTGATCTAAAGACATTGAGGATGCAAAATTAGAGGGATTTTTGGTATCTCAAAAGGATCAGCCGTGACGATGCCTTAAACTTGCGCTGAAAAGTGATAAATAACTTTGTGTGGCCTTATATTGAGTGACACTATATTCCGTCACATCACATTGAGTAACATCATAGTGTGATTCTTTTCTTCCAGCATCTGTGGCCCATTGTACACACATACACATCACAAATGTTAACACTCACACACACACATTACAAATGTTAAAACTCTCACACTCACACAAACACACTAATACACACATATACACACATCACAAATGTTAACAATCACATCTCTCTCGCACACGCTCGCATGCACGCAGAAACACATACATCACACACACACACACACACACACACACACACACACACACACACACACACACACACACACACACTCTCTAACAAGTCACGTCTCACACACACATCACAAATGTTAACACACAGACACACACCACACACACACATAAATGCACTAACACATTTACTCGTCACACACAGACTGACACACCCACACGTCTCTCTCACACACACACACACACACACACACACACACACACACACACACACACACACACACACACACACACACACTCTCTCTCTCTCTCTAGATAGATAGATACATGTTAATATAATGCTATATTATGTAAGCCTGTATAGTGTAATGCTATATAATGTGTTAGCTGTTTTACTATGATGCTATATTGGTTTACTATTTTTTATTTTGTTTGTTATGTGTTGTCATTAAGTTTGTGTGTTAGATGTGCTGAATATAGCACTAATATACTAATATATCAGTAGTAAAGATGTAGATTTAGAAATATAATTATATATATATTTTATACTGTTAAATACAATTATTTTTCTTTTAGTTTATTTTCTATAATGGTAGTTTCGTGTTAGCCTGCTTACTGTAGTGCTAGTTCATATATTATAGCTTATTTACTCTTACAGTTTTTGCTTATTGCTTTCACACTTATTGCAGAATTTGGCCCACCATATCAAAACTCTAGACACAAGCCAATCAGACATAGACACTTGGAGATTAACAACAACACTCCTTTCTCAAAATGATTCGAATTACCCTTTCATATCACCAGCAACACACTGATGGGCTTTATATAAAACACTCCAGTCTCTGTGTTTCTATTTTTTAATTGTATTTTGCTCTTCTGTAAAAGCCAAAAGTCATTTCACCATAAACAGACATTCTTACAGAAATTTAGCAACAAAAAGTAACCAAAACAAAACAATGACGTGTGTGGTGAGGGGGGTTATGGATCCCGTCTTCTATTTGGGTCTGGCCACAAGACCTCATCGACATCACAGGCAATGTCCTCGCGGGCTAGGCATTGGGAAAAATATCGCCTTGTGCGCCATTTACCCAGTGATAACAGGTGATTTTGGTATTGGACTTAGTGTCTAATGTAAGAAAAATTGTGTAGTGTTTCGCAATAAGCTTCTTACAAACTTGTGAAGTACAAACTTGAAAATTAACAAGTAATGCTTGTTTTTTTTATTTTATTTTACCATCTTTAACATAAAACTAATTGTTGGGTTATCTAGTTTATTATAAAATTTATTTGTGTATTTAGCTTGTTCGCTACAGTAGTGCTTTAGTGCTTGTGTCAGTCATTTAAAAATATAGCAGTTTATTGTGTGTGCGCAGTAGCTATACTAACTATTACTAACTTGCTAACTGTTTGCTAAGTTTGCTAAGTTTCTGCTGTGCTAATTTATGAATGCAATGCATCTATCTATGCATTTGTTTTTGTGAAAGGTTTTCATAGGTATTTTAAGTAACACACTGACATCTTCATTAGAAGAAATGTGATATGTGACTGTTTCTCAATATGAGAATGACTAGAATATGACTCACTGGTGTTAGTTTGATTAGCGGTCACTGCTAAGCGCAACTACAGCAGGATTTTTGTTTTTTAGAGCATCACTTTGGTTTATTATATTTTTCAACTCATTGGAGATAAACGTTGACATTCCAGATGACAATTGTTTCCGCTAACTGTGTGTTCACAAAGGGAACATGCTAGCTAGATAAATCTTTACCTTCAGGAATTAGCTAGCATTTCAGTGTGTCAGTAGGTACAGTGTGTGTGTGTGTGGGATGGGTTGATGAATTTAAAAAAGTGTGGGTGTGTGGCTGTGTGTTTGTGTGTGCATGCACCCAGATTTGTGTGCCTTATGTTTGGACCTGTTCTTTGTTTAACTAATCTCCAAATTATGTGTGTGTGTGTGTGTGTGTGTGTGTGTGTGTGTGTGTGTGTGTGTGTGTGTGTGTGTGTGTGTGTGTGTGAGACCAAGTGTATTATTTAAAAGGAAAATAGCACTGGCTCTCCTACACACTCCTCTGCTGCTGTTGTTGTTGTTATTATTATTATTGATGGATGTGTTAGTCTCCGGTCGCGCAGATGACGGATCGGTAGCCGGCCGCTACACGCTCCAACCCCGCTGCACGCCAGGAGCGCTGGAACCGGCTCCGATAATTTGAAACGTGTCACATTTGACAACATTATGGTGGGACAGGTCGCATCTAGAGGGCTAATGAAACTGTAACGCCAGGCGTGCGAGAAAGAGAGAGAAAAAGACCTGGGGTAAAAAAAAAAAAAAAAAGGGAGAGCTGGATGGATGGATGCTGTGTTTCGGCAACATTAACCTTGCAAATGGCTGTCATGAAGAGATGCTCGAGTGGCACGAACCTGCACGAAAATATGTCTCCCGCTGAACGCTAATAACTCTGTCACAGCTGACATTAGCGTTAAACAGGAGTAGAGGCGCTAACAGGCCGGGATTTGTTTAGAAAATGAAACTCTTGTTAGTTCGTCTGTGTGTGACAGACTGAGCAAAGAAAAAGAGTGATAAAAAATATCAATATACATTCATTATTAAATATAGATCATCTCAATCAACAGCGTACTGTTCCTGCTCTGGGAACGGCACAGCACTTACCCATTCATCTATTCCTCCATCCTTTTATCTATCCATCACACACTCAAAGTAATTACTGCTGAACACGAGTATAACCAAGTACCAGCTCCAAGTGTGTGTGAGAGAGAGATTGGGGGTCTGCACGTTTGTCTGTCTGTCTGTGCAAATGGGTACCAGCTCTAACTGTAAGAGAGAAAGAGACAGGGACAAGCCTCTCCATCTGTGCGATCGAATACCAGCTCCAACTGTGAGAGGGAAAGAGAGAGAGACAGAGAGAGACAAACAGACAGACAGATATGGGGTCGGTCTGCATGTCTATCTGTCTGTCTGTGTATTATAATACCAGTCTGTCTCTCAAAAGTGAGAGGGGAGGGAATTTGTCTATCTATCTTTCTATCTATCTATTTGTCTGTCTGTCCATCTACCTGTATGTCTGTCTGTCTTTCCACAGTAGAGTATCAGCTCTACTGAGACAGAACTTTCGGAGAATTTCAGTGAGGGACCGCCAGATCTAGTTCACTATCTGTTAGTTTGAACATCTATATATCTGTTTTTTGCCTGGCCATTTGTCTATCTACCTGTCCCTCTTTCAGCCTGTCAATCTACACAACTTGATATCAAAAAGATAAGATCACAAACTCCGACCACAATCCTGCCTGAAATCCCACCTCAAACAATAGATGTTTATATAAGTTTAGTCATCCAATTTCATACAAATGTGGAAACCATGTTGATCTCTATCTCTCTCTCCATTGCTTTCTTTCTGTCTCCCTTTTTCCAGTTTAATGCTACTGTATAAAACTGTATTATATGTGTATGAATGCATATGTTATGTGTAATATGTAACATATATTATGGAAGATTTTATTGTGTCTATCATCAGCAAGAGGTCTGTAATTAGTTGCCAGCTTTCTTCATGTCACTGTCCCATTTCCTGTCTCTTCATTGGCTTTAATAAGCCCAATGCTTTTAATAGAAATGCTAAGTACCCTTACACTTCTTCCTCCCCCAAACCAGACCTTTTCCTCCTCACTCTCTCTCTCTCTCTCTCTTCATCGCTCTATTCTTTCAAATAAAAGAAGAGAGACACACTCTTTCGCTTTTGAATAAGCCCCCCCATTCCTCTCCTACCCTTATCATTCCAGGATCAGACAGCAAACAGCCATTTTCCTCACTCGATCAGCAGCTTAACAACATCACAGAGAGAGAAAGAGGGAGAGAGAGAGATGGCGAGAGAGAAAGAGAGAATTGAAAGGCATCCTCACAGCCTGATGCCCTGAATGCCTCGGAGGTTTTTGGTAATGAAAGCTCGGTAATGTACAACACATCTCTGACTATCACAGCCCTGTTTACTGTCTCCCCTTCAACCTCATGACACACTCACATGCACACCCTCTCACACACAGACACTCACGCAGAATAAAGGAGGTGAAGAAAAGAGACGGCGAATGACTAGCCACCCCCCCCCCCCACCATCGCTTTCATTACCAAGGAAAATATATCAGTAGGTACTTCAGTGCGAAAGGCATGTTAATAATACATTACTTTTCGCAGTAACTCCTCTTAACCTTTAGCTGGAATGGTTGTGGGATGGATGTGCACGTCTGGGCCTACTGCACTGATAATGAGAGTCTCGGCCTTATTTACCGTTTAGCATCTGCAGCAGTGGACGAGTCCATGTGCCTGAAGCTGAAGCTCACTCCATTCTGTCGTCCTGCCAGAGAGCTTCATGTAAATCTCAATATTAACAATCCTGATGGAATGAGAGCCTCAGAGTCCCCTCCATGCTCCAGGTCTCACACACATACCATCCCCACCCCACATTTCCACATAACCACATTTCTGTTATACATTTGCATTATAATATAACTGCATGGCTCATACTATATTAGTATAGACTGTTGAAGTAATAATCTCTACATTGCAGGAATGTAGATAGTTACAATCTAACATGTGAATCTGGGTTAAGAATCCTTCAACACATTAACAAAACCTGTAAGGATAGTATTGAAGTGTCAACTTTATAAAAAAAATGTGGTCAGAAAAAAAGTATGAATATAGGGCACTTAAACACTTGGTGAGGTTGTATAGTGAAAAAGATCAACAGTAAAAACCAAAGTTGTGTTTATAGTGAAATTACTAGCATTTCCACAGTGTGATGAGAACTCACAGGATTGGGACTAAATAGCTGTGGGTCTATAAGAAACCCTCTTGTTAGTGAAAGTGATCAGAAGAAAGGCTTCAGTTTTCTAGAAAGCACTGGACTTTGGAGCAATGGAAAAAAGTCATGTAAACTGATGAGTTCAGATTGACCCTGTTTCAGAGTGATGGGTGTGTCAGGGTAAGAAGGGTAATGCATAAAGTGCTGCACTCATAATGCATAATGTCCACTGTACAAGCCTCTGGAGGTAGTGCTATGATTTGGGTTTGCTTCAGCTGGTCAGGTCTAGACTCAGCAGTGTTATATGGCAAGAAAATGAAGTCAGCTGATGATCTGAATGTACTGATTTACCAGGTTTTTCTTCCTTTCTTCAAAGATTGTGAAAAAGTAGTTCTGGGAGATTGTGAAAAGGTGGTTGTGGAAGCATGAGGAATCATTTTTACATATGAACTGGACAGCATCTAATGGAATGAAATCTTACAGTGAGTGACTTTTTATTTTTTTTTTGGCCCATGTACATTTCTATATAGTATATTGTAACAGGTTTGATGCACGGATTGCACCACAAACACACAGACATGAGGCGAGATCTTATGGAAAAGGGGTCATTTTATTTGGAAAAAGGGAAAGGGAACGGTTCAAGGAGGGAGGATGGAAAAAAGGGGGAGAAAAGCAGTAAAGGAATGCACGTGCAGATCTGGAACAGGTCTGGAACCAGCGCGATCCTGGCGAGCAATGGCAGTGGGTGGCAGAGTGGGCCTGCGTGGGCATGCGCCCTCAAGGCTCTGCCTAAATCACAGCAGGAAGACTAAAGAATTACACAAAATATTTGATTGTTTTTTGCTTTTCTGTTTATTTATTATAAAGGTGTATTATACCTAGAGTGGATGAAAGGTAATAGTACCTGCAATGTGGTTTCTTTTATGTTATCCAGGAACACAAACATGAACGTGATGTTTCAGAGTGATTTCTGTGCCTTAGTGGTCAGTTCACTATTATTTCTCTATGAAAGAGAGAAAGAGTAAGAGGGACAGAGAGAGGGAGAGAGAGATGTTCAGGGTGATGGGCGAAGACCCCTGTATAGCTAGATGTTTATTCTGTTCGCACAGAGCTTGTGCTCCTCCTGAACTTCAGTTAATGAGATTCAGTGGCTTTTTGTCCATCATACGCCTCCTTCACTGCTCTGAGTCACACCGAGCAGGAACAGGTAAATGACACTCATACGGCTGGACATTTCTCCTCCATCAACAGTGGCAGCCCATTTTATTTTCATTTTTCATTAAATTACATTCAGCTGCAACAAATCACAGGTTAGAAAAAATGACAAATAGGACCAAACAATGGAACACAAAGAAACTCTTCTTATACTCTTTCTTGATGCTGGTTTAGCAAATGTCAGAGTGTTCATGCAGAGTGTGTGTGTGTGTATGTGTGTGTAATGAAATAAAGTTAAAAGCTCCTTTATCTGAAACTTAATAGCCACAGGTCATGTCAGTGCCTCCAATTTGAATTTCCAGCCCTTCTGTTAAACAAGAATAAATAAAAATTTTCAGAAGTTAATTTCTGCCAAGTTAATGGCCCTTACGCGAAATTAAGGTTTAATGTAAGTACAAAAGAAGATCTAGAATAGAATGAAAAAACAAAGTTCATATTTAAATGTATTTATGTTTATTATGACAATGTAAAAGGTTGTGAGGGGAATGTTAAAAGTGTAGCTGTGCGGATTGTCACCGTGTAACATTGTATGTCGTTACAGTGTCATTACAGTGTAAAAGTCGATGATTACAGAGAAACAGTGCGGATCATTAGAATGCAAGAATGAGGAAAATTACCACGTAACAGTGTCGGTTGTGAAAATGTAACAGTGCTGGTTGCGATACTGTAACGGTGTAGGTCATTGGGATGTAAGAAAGTGAAGAGTTACAATGTCACAGTATATACCATTATTGGATGTCACAATAGGGTAACAGTGCAACAGTTACCATGTAACAGTGTGGATTGTTACAATGTAACAGAGAATCTTGTTATAGAGTCAACAAAGCATGATTTTTTTTATGTGTAACAGTGTGAATCTTTAAAATGTATCTGTGCATGTGTTTGTAATGCTACAATGCTACATGAGTGTATGAGTGTACTGTAACATGGAGCGTTATTATGCAAATTACAAAAGTCCAACTAAGGAAGGCTGGACTGGAAAATCATCTTTAAGAGGCTGGGAAAATAAGGGAGAACGAGACCTACAGTAAGCGGTGATGTAACCTGCAAAGAAGAAGAATTTACCAAGTAACATTACAATTTCATGTGTCTCACGATAATGTAACAGTGCAGGATGAAATCGAGAAATAAAGTGGATGATTACAGTGTAGCTATATGGGTCATTTGAATATACGAATGTGGATGGTTACATTATAACAGTGCGGCTAGTTTCCTTACAACAGCACATATCATTATATGGTAGCAGTGTGTGTGTTCTGTGTTACAGTGTAAATGTTCAAAATAAACTACGTGTTTTTTTTTCCATACTCTGTTCTGGATAATCTTTGATGTAGTGCAAATGATTCTTCAATGTAGTGCACAGGGAATATATTTCAAACTTAAAACTGATAAAATGTCAATTCAAATTTATAAACAATTTAATTCCCTCATCATGAAGTCTAAAGAACCTTAACTATTCTGACTTTGAATAAAATGCCCCTTTAGCCCAAACATTTGGCTAAAGACACTGGCTTAATATGACTTAATGCTAAAGCTATGATTCTAACAATGCCAACAGGTAACAGAAACCAGTGTAGCTTTCAGAATTAAGAATAAAGTGTATTATTGAAATACAGACTTATTCTGCTATTTTATGGGATCTCTTTTCTTACAAGCAGAGGTCATTTGAGATGAGTGTGTGCAGATTTAGCGTAGTGTTAATCTGGTTTGTGGTTCCTTAGTATGCTCTCAGGGACCCATGTTCTCCTGCTAAAGGGTTCTTTACCATTTGGCCGGATCTGAGCTTATTATTATCCAATGGGTTTTTTATGAGTGTGCCAGTATAATTGACAGGAAGAAAGAAAAGAAACAGGTGAAAAAATGGTGTAAGTGCCCTTCACTGACCCCCCTCCCAACCCTCTTCCTCACTCCATTCTCCCTGCAGCGGATCATTTTCAGCACGGGAACAAAAGCCCAGCACCGTTAAAGCACGTTAATTAAATCCAGACGCTTTATCCGTGGCCTCTTCAGCACCACGTCTCTTTGGCCCATTCAGATTTCTGTGCACCGTTTCCTTCGTCATCTTTAGAAAAGGACGAGTCACAGTGTGCCGTTAACGCTAATGAAAGAGCTCGCAGCAACGTTAATGGTGATTTTAGACTATGGAACACTACGCTAATGGTTAGCGCTAATTACTGGAACGGCCAGCGGCATCTAAAAGAGAGAGGGAGGATCGATACAAGCACAACATTCAGCTGTGTGTGTGTGTGTGTGTGTGTGTGTGTGTGTGTGTGTGTGTGTGTGTGTGTGTGTGTGTGTGTGTGTGTGTGTGTTTGTGTGTGTGTGTGTGTGTGTGTGTGTGTGGTCAGGCATCGCTAAGGCCTCGCCATACACAACGGGAGGTGGGAAAAAGACAACCCTACTCAGTCTAAGTGCTTAAACACTAAAACATTAAAGATGATCAAATAATATTGTACCATTAAATAAAAACACTAGCCTTACATTACTGTCTTAGCTCATTATCAAGAAAGTTACTAATAGTAATTTGATTAGATTCAAATTGATGCATTGATTTAAAAATAAATCAAGACAGCAGTCATAAATTCAGTATGATTTATTATAGTTGATTACAGATTGTTTAATATGGAAAAGGACAAATACCTGGAACAATTAATTTTTTAAAAACTGATTAAACTTTTAATAATTTCATCGAATGTATGTATATATTTATAAATATATATTTTTATATATTTCTCTTTAAATTAAATTTTATTTAATAACTTTTGTAAATTTATAAATGTGTATACAGTATTCCAACTTTTTTTTATTGGACATTCTATTTTTCATTTAATTGCATTCTTTATTTATTTATTTATTTATTTTCATTGTAGTACAATCTTTCTATTCTATTCTCTCATTCCACTGTATATAATGCTCTGTATGGTTTGTATTGCAAGGTCACATGTTCAAGCCCCACCACCACCAAGTTGTAGCTGTTGGGCCCTTGAGCAAGGCCCTTAACCCTTAACTGCTCAGGTGTATAATGAGATAACAATGTACAGTAAGTCAGTCTGGATAAGTAAATAGGATAGGTCACTAGGATTTTAGAAATGAAAAGGAACACATTCTTCTAATTACACTGAACAAATGATCATTAAATATTAACACTGTTAAAATGTTAGAAATTGTAAGAATTGTATTTTCTGATGCATTCCTTTACATTGAAACACACGCACTCACACAAACACATACATGCACCTGTACAGGTAAACTAATCCCTCAGTCAGTGTGTGTGATTTGGCAGCAATTTCCTGCCTCTCTCCTGGACAGATCGGTTTCCCGTATAGCGATGATGCGTCTCACAGGTTTCTCCCCCCCATACTGGCTCATACAAACAACTCCTTTATACACACACACGCACACACACATACATGTGAACAGGTGAGGAGTATCTCCTATTCAGTTAATAAATCTTTGATGATCATCTGACAGATGTTGTTGGCTGTCATATTCATCCCACACAAACACACAGTTTTAGACTGCCTGTACATTAAATTTAAATAAATTTAATTGAATACTTATATATCCACATTTGCATTAACTAATCAGAATGAAACAAAAACACACACACACACACACACACACACACACACACACACACACACACACACACACATAAAAGCATACAAAAATCATATGGTAAAAGTATTGGCACCCTACATTGTAATTTCAAAATAAACCTAATTGCATTCGCCTACACTTGTTTTTACACAAGTCATATTTTTTCCTAGCAATAACTATGCTATACTCCACTACACTATACTTCTCTACACTACGCTATACTACACAATGATATACTATACTACACTGTACTATACCACACCATGATATACTATTTTCCTAGCAACCAATCACTAATAACTATACTATATTACACTATTCATACTACACTATACTATACTACTTTGCACTCTGCTACATTATACTTCACTAAACTATACTACACAATGATATACTATACTGCACTGTACTATACTACACCATGATACACACTGTACTACACTATATTTCACTATACTATATTGTACTGTACTGTACTGTACTATACTATACTATACTATACTATACTATACTATACTATACTATACTATACTATACTATACTATACTATACAAAAATCATATGGTCAACATTTTGACACATCTACCTTTATAGAAAAGCTACATTTCACTCATTCACACTATTTTTTCACTATTCTTTGTTTCTCTTTGATTTTGAAATGATAACTGTCAGTTATTCTGTTAATGCTTCCTCAGCTTTTTTTTTATGTCCCAGCTCCTCAGTACCATTGGTCCATTCCCTCAAAATGTTTTAAGAAATGTGTTTGATTCTGTGACAACAAAAGAAGACAACTTTCTATATGAAATTATTTAGAATCTGTTACTCTCTATTTTTGATAAACCACTATCTTTAAGAAAATCTTCACATAGATTGTGTTTCACATAGAAATGACCATGGTAATGCAATAGAATATGCAAATCTCTCTCTCTCTCTCTCTCTCTCTCTCTCTCTCTCTCTCTCACTGCCTTGTGCTAACACTTCCTGGTTTGTCTCTAGACTGACACCAATATAACTTCCATTCTTTTTGTGAGTTTAAATACAAACATTTCAATGATCTGTCTTTTTCTGCTAATAAAGCACAGTGGACAGGCCAGGCCATTTATTCCTTTACAAAACTTTATAAGTCTGTGAGATATGTATATAGAGAAGAATAAAATATTCATCATTGACCAGCAGACCAAGAAAGACTTTATGTCTGTCCCTGATTTTCATGTAGGGTGTCAGTACTTTTAGATTGATCCATCTATAGTGTTTTTGTGTATCTGAGTGTGTATCAGGCGCATCTGTGTATCAGTGCAGTTATTAACCCTGGGTCAGATTCTCTGTGAAGAGGAAGAGGAAAAGAGGAGGGATGAGAACCTGAAGCAAACAAACTGTCAGTTCTGTTGCAGCTCCTTCAGGTGTGGAGTGTCGCTTGGCGAATTGAGATCTATTAACGCAGAGAACGTGTGAACAATAGTGTGAAGATCGGGACAATTACGGCACGTTTTGTTTGGCTAATTTGCGAAGCTCGAGGCAAAGCTTTCTGAACAAGCCTCGAGATGAAACAGCATCAGTGTGTGTGTGTGATGTCCCACGCGTCCACACCATTTATATGGAAATGAAATGGCAGACCATGAGAGACATGAGTACAGGAGGAGTGCTGAGACTGTATGCAGGGTTCAAAGGTCACGGCCTGCTTGGAACTCTAAAGACAGACAATAATGGATGCTTGTTGTGTTTTTTTTGTGTTATTGAGACGTCTGTGATCATGGGCTGTGCCTCAAACCCCAGAATCGCCAAATTCATAAGCTGATTCACAGCTTGCAATGCAACACTACACACACTACACATGATGAACACACTGTGATCAGTAAATGATAAAGTTTAGAGTTTGGGATGACATTTCTGTTCAACTAAACAGTTCTCTCCCTTATTGGCTGATTTTGTGTCATGTGATGCAGTAGAGTCACTTTTACCCCAAAGCTGATTATTTAACTACAGAAGCAATTCATGTGTTTAATTTTCTTTTATTCCACAGCAATTTACTGACAGGTGCAGTTAGTTTACTTATTAAAGTGTAACATACCATACTCTTTAAATTTATTTATAGTTTCATTTAATCTGTTTTTGTGTGTGTGTGTGTGTGTGTGTGTGTGTGTGTGTGTGTGTGTGTGTGTGTGTGTGTGTGTGTGTGTGTGTGTGCATTGAACAGCAATTGTAAGACTGCATTTCTATACAGTGTGTCTCTCACATTAGTAGGTTGTGGACATTAGTTGTTAAAATGCTGATGTATTTTTATCTTCTTCTTTTTCTCCACAT
>JAAGKR010000640.1:161090-175934 GCA_011419295.1 Clarias macrocephalus | reverse complement strand
GGAGGATAAGTTCATCCGAGTCACCAGCCTCAGAAATCGCAGGTTAACAGCAGCTCAGATCAGAGAGCAGGTCAATGCCACACAGAGTTCTAGCAGCAGACACGTCTCTAGAACAACTGTTAAGAGGAGACTGTGTGAATCAGGCCTTCATGGTAGAATATCTGCTAGGAAACCACTGCTAAGGACAGACAACAAGCAGAAGAGACTTGTTTGGGCTAAAGAACACAATAAAGTATGAGGCGCCGTATAGGGCTTAAATCAAACTTCACTCATGCACACACATATGAAACACTTGCATACACATATATGAAACAGTCACACATCTATATATACTACTAACTGCTCACACAACTACATATGAAATGCGCGCACACACACCTATGAGACGCGCGTACATATATTCAAACTCTCCGCGCACACACACCTATGAGATGCACGCACACACACATATGAGATGCACGCACATACACAAAGTCTCCGTGCGCGCACGCACACACACACACACACACACACACACACACACACACACACACACACACACACACACACCTATGAGACGCGCACAAACAAGGGAATTCCTATCAGTCATTACAATATTTATTATAATTATTTTCGAGGACAACACCATCTAAACAGGATACAATAATTAAATTTTAATTTAATTATTTAAGTATCACATAGACTTATAATCTGTATAAATAAATAAATAAATAAATTTCCGTATATCTTGTAAATTAATCGAATCATTTATTCATAAGTTATAAACGTTTTAAAACGTTATATATTTTATAACAATGCCAGTTTTTTTTTCAATAAATATTCTATATTTAATGTCCGTAGCGTGAAATTTCCACAGCAGCAGGGGACCACAGGTATCCAAGGTGCTTATGTTACTATGGTAACGCATGTAGGAAGTGACGTTGCAGGGTCCGAATGGTGGAATTTTGTAGAGTGAAGTTCCCTTAACAGACATTCCCCGAAATGGCGTAGGGTGTAGTAATTTCAATGTATATGTACTTGCCGTTTCATTCTCTCTGATTACTAGTAGCATTTTTAAATAGACCGTTATTGAACAGTTTAGAAGACAGCGAGTGGTTTATTTATCACCACCACAAAAGTGTGTGGTATGGAGGGTCGGTACAATGTGTGAATTTCCGATTCTGTATTTGGATTTGATCAAGTGGAGGGAATCATGTGGGATTCTGATGAGTTAGTTATTGTTTTTAATAGCAGGAAAGACGAGGAAAGCACATTTCACAAAAATACAGTAACTGCTTTGGTTGTAGGATCCGACATATTAGCCACAGATTCCGTTCTTCAATTTTCTTTTTGCTAAACATCACCTGCGTTCTGTGCCGCTGCAATATTCCGACAATATTTGGTCAGTTCTGAATACGCCTTGTGATTGAGCAGTGATGATCATTATACTGTCTTACTCTGTCTTCTAAACTGTCCAACAGCAGGCTGTTTACAAACCGCTACTATCAACATGGAGTATGAAGCGACAAGTCCATCTACACTGAAATGCCTTCCGGTTACACTGAGAATCTCATAGGTGTGTGTGCGTGCATCTCATAGGTGTGTGTGCGCGAATCTCATAGGTGTGTGTGCGCGAATCTCATAGGTGTGTGTGCGGCAATCTCATAGGTGTGTGTGCGCGAATCTCATAGGTGTGTGTGCGTAAGTGTCATACGTGCGTGTGTGTGTGCGCGGAGAGCTTGAATATATGTGCGCGCGTCTCATAGGTGTGTGTGCGCGCATTTCATATGTAGTTGTGTGAGCAGTTAGTAGTATATATAGATGTGTGACTGTTTCATATATATGTATGCAAGTGTTTCATATGTGTGTGCATGAGGGAAGTTTGATTTAAGCCCTATACGGCGCCTCATAATAAAGAACACAATAAAGAAAACTGTTTTTATACCGATAATGTGAAGGGTCTGTACAAAGGGATATTGACTTAACTTAGGGGTATTTAGGTTCAATGCTTTGCAATAGTCTTTTGCAATTGTAAAACTATAACTTTAAGAGAAAAAAAAAAAGAGCGGCGAATGAGAGAAAGAATATTTATACAGTGGTACCTTGGCATACTAACGACCCTGCCTTAAGAATGTTTGCCTTAAGAATTAAAAATTTGCAAGAAATTTGCTTTGGTATACGGAGCATTTGCGGCATACAAATTAAACCGAGCCGAGCCGAAATGAGCGCTAAGTTGTGTGTATGTCCAGGAGCCGCAGGAGGTGCATTCTGTGCGAGATTGAGTTAAGGTATAGCACCATGGTTCCCGAGAATGTTAAAATGGATGGCAGCAGGAAGAAAAGGGAGCCACTTTCAATTTTGTTTTTGAAGCAGCCAGTGCCAAAAGAAATCATATATTAAGTTTGTTTATTTAATGTCTAAATGTCTTTTCTAAAAGTTTTGATTGTTTTTGTATGCAAAAATATAATTATAGTGTTGGAATTTGCTAATACTGGTAATATATTTGTGTGGAGGGACCGAATGATCTGCAATTGTATTATTTCCTGTGGTAAAATGCGTTTTTCACCTTAAGAACTCGCCTCTGGAACGGATTAAATTCACATGGCGGCACTATAGGTGGCACGATGGTGTAGTGGTTAGCACTGTCACCTTGCACCTCCATGGTCTGTGTTCGATTCCCGCCTCTGGGAGTCGAGTCATGGAGTTCTACATGTTCTTCCTGTGCTTGGTGGGTTTCCTCCAAGTACTCAGGTTTCCTCCCACAGTTCAAAGACATACAGATTAGACGAATTGGCTATGTGTACTGTATGTGTGTTTGCCCTGCAATGGATTGGCACCCTGTACAGGGTCCAAGTCTCTCGGGTTATGCTTCAGGTCCTGCGAACCTGTATACAGGATTAAGTGGTATAGATGATGTGAAGATGGAATGAGTGAAGTACCACTGTAGGTGCTTTAACAAGTGGTGCTATAAACAGAAGTGTGATCTATAATAAGATCTTTGTCATTTGAAATGGTGGGCAAATTGATGTGGTATGAGAAAGTATCACTTAGAGTAAAATAGTATCAACTTCAGTATGGGAACAGCAAATGAGTAATACCAACCTGTTAATCATGGTTTTATTACGTGCTTAAAACATGGAACACTTTTTGTGCAGTTTGCAAAAGGTACTTAATATGTTTTCATATTTACAGTAATACAAAAGGAACAGATATAATGAGTTAATTTAGTTTCTTTAATATGAATTGAGTCTGAACTAAAGGTACAAATGCTAATCCTGTCTGTAGCCCTGACTCCGCCCCTAAATGTTCATGCTAATTGAGGCTTATTAATTTCTTCAGCATTTTCAAAATGGATTGACATTTATTCTCAATTAAGGTGATTAACTTTATATCAAACGCTTTGATATCATTTTGATTCGGTGCTTTGACTTTTAATTGAGTACAGAAACCCCTCCCAATTGAACCTTGTGCGCTTGTGCTAGTAAGCATGTTGCGATTCGAGTTTAATCCAGATTTGTCCTGCATGCTGTGTAGGTTTAATTAAATCTCTGATTAAATTGTTTACTCATCTTTGTAATCCCAGTTGCATGAATGTTCGGCAATTATTTTTTTCCATAAATATGGGATGATTTACACATGCAGAAAATTTTCCACAAGTTTCCGTTATTTCTTGTATTAGCCTTGTAGCTTGAGTGCAAAACTGAAGAAGGAAACTTCAGTTTCTAACTTTATGTCTGGTGGAAATCTTCCACTAATTAAAGAAAGTTAGCTATCTCTTATCTGCGAGGTTCATGTCATCTGGAGGAGAAAAAGACGACAGGATGAGGCAGGTCGGCTTCGTGCCCATTTGACAGTCCCAAATGTAATCTTTCTGCAGCATGCTGTGATTCATTTCATACGATAATGGAAAAATCAATTGTTACAAAAGCGAAGAAAATTATTGTAATTTTTTCCCCCTCCGCAGTGACATTTGATTACCTTGCTAGGCAGCACATGCCATTTTGGTAATAGCTTGATTTCATATTTACCCGAACAGATGCTGCCTTGCGTCTCGTTACCATAGCGACCATGCCCCACATCGCCGGTCGTATCTCGCACACATCTTTCCCATCGGCCCTAATTGTAAGTTTCATAAGAAGATGAAATCTGAACCAGTGTGAGCCACCCTGTCCAGGCGTCTCGGGTCAAGTACTCCAGTTTTGAGTAAATGGCGTTATGCCCATGTGATGCCTCCCTATGAGATTAACCTTCTGCTGTTGTCATAGATGAGCTCATAAACAAGAGGGGGGAAAAAAACAATAGGCCATTACCATGTTAAAGGCGGTTTACCATTCAGGAGCTTAATTCATTCCCATATGGCTCAGGTGATTAGAATTTAACTCTGTTTCATGCATCAGGAAGCCTAACATCACAATGTGACACAAATGACACTCCTCACTGTGAAATGTGGCCAGTCAGGGTTCAGTTGTTAGGTGTCTTAGAATAAAAAAATAGGAAGCAAATAAAAAACCCAGTGAGACTCGGAGGGACTGATGAGAAGGATTAAAGACTAAAAGCTCACAAACTAGTGATAATATACTGATAAGCTGACCCTAAAATATAAGTAAATAAGGAATTAAAAAAAACATTATTTGTATCTGTATCTGTAGCTGTACATTCACTGTTGTATGTACAGGGGTGTTTTGATATCTGGCACCGGGATGTTGAAAGTGGATCCTGTAGGTACTTTGGGTTGCCGGGGTGGAGCCTCCATGGATCAGACTGGTTTATCCAGTGCATTTCATGGGTGCTTGATTGGATTGGGATCTGGGAAATTTGGAGGCCGGGTTGATCTGCCTTGGGCTTTTTGTTTCTTGGCCCATGGGTGTGGACCAGCGTTGATTTATTATTTTTTTGGTGACTTTTGGCCACTACTGTATATATATTAAGTAGGTCTCGGCATCACAAGCATACAAATTCACCACATTGTGGAAATAAATTGTAGCATTAGAAGTGCTTGAGGTCATTAGGGCTCTACTGTACAGGAACTGTAAATGTATTATTTTTCTCTCTGTGACTACTCCGGTGCTCTGCAACGTGATTAAAGCTTGAAATGTGCTTTTTTTTTTTTTTCAGAGAAGGAGTCTATTTGGGCTGTGACAGCTTTGTGCTCATTTCTGCTGATAACTCCATGCTGTAGAATATTTTACATATTATGTTGTCATGAAGACTTCTTGACTTTTAGTCCTAATGCAGTCGGTTTGTCCTAGCAGAGTGCCATATTTAAGGGCAGACCAAATCGTAAACCCCAGATTTACGTGCAGGCCAGAGGGACTGTGCGTGTGTGTGCGCGTGCGCGCGTGTGTGTGTGTGTGTGAGAGGAGAAATGCAAACACTGGTTTGGTAAGACTTCATAGATGGAATGGGTGATGTGAAGCAACAGCAAACTATTAATATAAATTGTATTGTCTCATCCTATAACTCTTTTTGCAATATATCAGTATACGACACATCTTCATTAGTACAGTACTTTTAAGTACTTGCGTCTAAACTCCCTCTATACTGTGCAGAAAATGGATAAATGATCACTGTAAATGAATTGCACAGCACAGAACAGTCACGTTCTTTGTCTATATTGTGAGCTCAACCAAATGCATCATGAAGATTTCTGACAAGCACAAAAATTACTGTTGCATCTCTGAATTTGTAACTGTTTAGAACATAATATCTGTTCATTTGCATTCATATATTTATATTTGGTTACATCCCTAAAACACATGTACAGGAGTGTGGTGGTAACTGTTCTTGGTGACTTTATATGTACATGTCCTAAAGAGACTCCTGGAAAAGGGAAAAGCAAAATAAATAAATAAATAAATAAAACATTCTCATGGATCCAGAGTACTGAAGAAACTTTCTACCTTAATGGTATTCGATCTGAAATGCTGGGATTAGTGCAGCACATTTTCCCAGTACGCAGGACCCATGATCAGCCTGTTTCACACCTGAAATGCTGCCCTCCCAGGAACTCCTTTAATGGCCCATACATGTGGAAATGACTTGGAGCGTGGTCACGACTGTGTAGGGGGACGTGGCAATAACTCCCAGTTCCTGCAATGTGCAAGTGGTGTTGGTGAATGATTGTGTACATAATCTGATCAGCAGATGCGTCTCTTCCGCAAGTTGGCGACAAGTTATTTGTTGATCGTCCAGGATCAGGTGTTCTGCTTGCTGCATATTCATGGGAACAACTGCAGTAAGTTCCGAGCCACTTCGCCCAGGATTGTCATTCACGGATGTTCAGCCGTCTGTAAAACATTTTTACCATTGAAATTTTTTACTGTGGCTAAGAGTCTCATCACCGTACTGTGCTTCAAGTCTTCTTTAAATGTCAATCAATTTCATGCCTGTAATAAACCTGTAATAAATATCTCATATGGCACCATCTTCCCATTTTCCCCATTTTTTTTTTCCTTCTAAAAGACTAAAATTAGGATTTTTGTTAAGGAAATCAAGTTTATTCTTATAAACACTTCTGTAACACTTACCAGACATTGATAATAGTTTGAGACGTATGTCTCAAATGTTACTTTTGTACGCGAGTTTGCCAGTGGTGTCTGTACCGTAGAGGCATTCAGTTTGTGTCATGTCCTTCTCAGGGCAGTAGGTGCCCTTTTAATGACATTTTATATGGGTGGACTTTGATTTTGACATTTATGTTCAGTTTTGATTTTTTGCTCACTGTTCACTTCCTCACTTGTTTTTAAGTCTTGTTTATATCATGCTAATCACAGGCATTATTTAAACACCTGTCCAACCTGTCATGGAAGCACTGATGACATGGTGGACCATACTGTAAGTTAGCAAAGTGTTTTCCTGTTGAATGTCCCTGATTGGAATTCAGGTGTTCCAATCACATCCATGGTTATAGTTATATAAAATCAAGCACATAGGCATGCGCAGCACTTCTACCCTGCGTTCACACCGAACGCGGCAAGAGCATCAAAACGGCCGGAAGTCATTCATTTTCAATGGGAGCCGACGGCGAAGGGCCGCACGGCGAAGAGAGTTGAAATCAGCTCAACTTTATGGTAATGAGCTATGACGCGGTTGAGCGGCAACCAATAAAAAAGTAGAGAGGAATCCGCTTGAGAGGATTCCAGGGGAAGCAGTCCTGTAACTTTTCTTCCGGCTACATTAGTTCCCAAGCGAAATGCTCGTTGCATTAAACTTGCACTTTAAATAGCCTGGGAGAGTTTGTAATTCAAATTAATGTTATTTTAATTAAAGAGTCTAGTAAGTGATTCTAATAATGTTATAATAATACGAAATATAATAATAATACATTTTTTAAATATTAAATTAGACTAACAATTCACAATGAACAGAAGCCACACCATACAAATGCCTTATAATTAGTTTATTTCTACAATACAGTTCTTTCTATCAATCAATTTCTTGTTATCTTCCACATTTTGGTCAGTCTCCACAAGATCAACAAGCTTGATTGCTTTACGGCCCCTTTAAATACAAGAAAGGCATTCGGTCTACGTCAAAGCGGCGAAGTAAACATTCCATAGTCCAACTGTCATAGCCAAGATGAAGCAATTGAGAATGAGAGCAACTTAGCCATGAAGTGGTACAGTAGGTCATGTAAAATCACAGAGTGGGGTCGCACACAGAGTTTGCCAACTTTCAATAAGTACAGACCTCCAAACTTCATGTGTGTAGAGAGCTTCAGGGAATGGGTGGACCAACATCAGATTAATGCCTATGGATTAAGTATAGGATGTTGCTCAAGTTCATATGATGGGAGGCAGATAAGTGAATACTTTTGGCAATATGGTATATATTTTACATTTCTGAAAAGTTTTTATTTTTTTTATTTTTTTTATTGATATTTCACTATGACAGGGTGGACATGTTAATCTTGACAACATAATATGATGGAACCTAGGAAATATTAGTGTAAATACAATCTTCTTGAAGAAAAACAAAATAATGGTCATAATCATATAGATCATATAGATCCAGCCAAGAAAATTTAAAGAGACTTATAATTGTACTGATATTTGACTTGTGTTTGGTCATTTATAATACAACCTCAGAATTGTATTAGTTTGCAATATGTTCATGATATCTCTTTGATTCTGATGAAGGCGCCAAAGGCACATTACAGTGATATTAACCCAATTCCCAGTTCTTAGCTCACAGCTCACAGTCTTCTGTTTTCTGTCTTTCTTTAAATTTCAGTTTAATAACATCCTGTCATGCCTCAACCCCCGACACACACACGGTTTGCTATTACAGCCTTTAGGAGTAGGACACGACACAACACAAATGTTCCACCCTCTAGCTTTAAAATGGTTTGTCGCCTTGAAAAAAGAAAAAAAAAAAAGAATAAAATTTTTAAATCCTGGATGAAGTCAGTCGTGAAAGTTAAAAAAAAAATTATTTTGACTGAGATGTGTGTAAACATATAGTTTTAAATGCCACTTTATTTAACTTTATTTACGATTTCTTTGAATTGGTTTCACTGGTTCGGTGCTTCAGAGCAAAGACTGTGGTTCATTTCATTTCCGTGTCCTTGCTCAGCCCTCAGAGCTTTTCATTGTGGAGTGATGAATCATTTTTATTCAGTGAAGCTCATCACTAAAGACTTCCAATCTGCTGGCCGTTTGCGCAGCCACTCTCAAGCTCCACTTTTTTCTCAGGAAAACTCTGCACTTTTGTGTGCATTGATTAGACGGAGCTGCGTGACGCTCCATCAGTCTCATTAATGTGCTCCATTAGCCCGGCTCCCTAGGCGACCCGGGGTGAGTTAGTCAGATGGTAAACACAGATGCGCTCAAAAAGTCATGTGACACTTTGTCCTTTCTCTGATGACAGCCTTGATGCAGACTTGCCCGCTCTGTCAGTCATTAACCCGCTCACTCTTATTAAGTAAGTAATAGACACGGTTTGTTCCTGTTCTAGTACAGTACTGAGTGATGAAGCGGAGTTACTTTCACCACATGGAAGCTGATTATTTTCCTACACCCAGCAATTAATGAAGCACTCCATTTCATTACTCTTGTGTTTTTTTTTTGTTGTTTTTTTTTTTAGTCTCTGTATTTTACTTGTAAATTTTCCATATGTGATATTTTTTACTTCCATTCATTACAGTTTGAATGAAAAACCTGTTACCTGCTTGAGGAGCACACAAAAATGCATTGCTTTTCAACTCTAAACAAAAGCACTCACATCATATCATGACTGAGCTCCGCCCCAGATGGAAAGGACAGAAACAAAACAATTCCACCCGTCTGAATTTACAGAAATGTGGCATGTCATGAAAGTGCAGATTGTGTAGCACACCAAAGTGTTTGATGATTACCTGGGCCAAGTATCCCACTCATCTGATCACTAGGCTGCGGATTCTTCTGGCACCTTTTCCAGATTGGAAGCAATGTAGCTAGCTAGCTAGCATACAGAGCAAAAGAGTTGTGAACTCCTCTGCATTTGGTTTGTGTTTCACATGACAAACAATCACTCTTTTTTTTTAATGTAATAAAAAGCCTTCAACTATTTTTTATAGTGTTTTGATACATCCTTTAATCTTATTGCATTGTGTATGCTTGTTTTGTTGCGTAAGCTACTTGCATTATACAGGCTAGCAATTGTAGTAACCAGCTAGCAAAGTAATGAAAGAGGCTATCAATGCTACAGTATCTGCTATTTGTTCACTTAATTTCAAACCTTGTCAGTATCAGTCGCTACTGAACCTGCACATTCATGTTATTAACAGCATCTTCTTCACTTGTACAGTACTTGAATACATAACTCAAAGCCAGCACCAACTAAACAGCATTTTTTTTAAGGATGGCTGGGATGGGGGCGTGTAGGGGTTTATGAGTGGTTTATAAATACAGTACAACTGTAAAAATAAAAATAAATATTGTTGATTATAAAATGCTGTTTAGCAGCACGTTGGCTCAGGGGTTAGAGTAATTTCTACCTCGAGGTCTGTGTGCATGTTCTCCCCGTGCTTAGTGGGTTTCCTCCGGATACTCCGGTTTCCTCCCACAGTCCAAAGACATACAGATTAGGTTAATTGGTGTTCTCAAATTACCCGTCGTGTGTGAGTGAGGGTGGGTGTGTAGCCTGCGATGGATTGGCAACCCTGTCCAGGGTGTACCCCGCCTTGTGCCCTAAGTTTCCTGGGATAAGCTCCATGCCCCACGCGATCCTGAGTACAGGATAAAGCGGTATAGACAGTGAGTAAGTGAGTGAATGAGTGAGAGGAAAATGCAGTTTATCAGTGACTCAGTCAGACAGATATCCAGAAAAGTCTGTTTATTTGTCAAGTACTTGTACTTTTGTACTTAAAGTGCATTTTTAGAGCATGTACTTGGTATTTCACCTTGAGTAAAATTTTGAAGTGGTACTTCTGCCTGTAGCGGAGTACATTTTTACTTTGAGTATAGTGCTTGAGTAATTCTGACACCTTTACCCACGACAGCATGTCTCGAAAGGTTTTAATCCTTTTCTTCAACAGTTTCAACATTTCTTTTATTATTTAAATAGAACATCATATATGTTTATAGAGACATATATTGATGTGTATCAATCAATATATATACTATATACAATTTTATTAGACATTATAGTCTGTGTCATAAACACTATGAGCAGTTGTTTCTTCACCAGCCTTCCACTTGCGCTGGAACGTCTTCTATGTTAAATAAAAATCTCCATATGGAAAAGTTCACAATGTCAACATCAGTGTTATTTTTTTGTTGAAAGAGAAATGGATACTGGTGCAAGAACAAGTAGATATAACTTCTATGCTTAACGTGTTGCCTAAGAAGGTGAACATGTGCTTTCTTGAAGGAAAGCTGCATGTGCCCCTTTCTACATATACTGTATGAACTCACAAAATGCTTGCTGCTGTTGCTGTGATTTACAGGGTACAGAGAGCATGCCACCCCTCCCACCCAGAGATCATGACCAGTTTTGCAGACGAATGGAGCTCATACATTCCTATTCTTTTTTTTTCTTTTTTCTCTTGCTGATCCTTATGGAGACTTTAGTTTAAGGTCTCATTTTCTACTATTTCTTGAACAAGTTAACACAGGTCACAGAGCTCCCCCGAAGTGTGCGCGCATTAATGCTCCAGCTGAAATACCACTCAGACGTTGCAATCTGCCATCCAGTACATCAACCTCCATCTGTTTCACTCCTCTTTCAATCACAATGTTTCAGTGTCTGTGTAAATGAGCTAAAACAAGCTTGGGGAGGATATAATTTTATATGAGGGACACAGTAGGGGGAAAATCTACCTGGCTTGTTCAAGCCCTGGGCAATACTATTGCCTCAATATTTTTGCTCATGGTCTTGTACATATTTGTTTATGTGCACTGAATTGCCATCTATGTCTAAAACGAGTAAAAAGTAAAAATGTTCATAAAAATGTAAGGTTAGCTTTCAATCATAGCAAGTGTGTATGGATAAGTTTTTCATCTACACATGAAGTGTAAAGTAACTCTATTTATCTGTGTCCACTGTCTCTCCTAATGCTGATTCACAGGATGAAGTCTGTGTGTTGTGTGTGTGTGTGTGTGTGTGTGTGAGATGTTTGGCTAGAATATAGTGTGTCCTGCTATCATTGTCTCACAGAGGTCCTGAAGCTCAGCTCCAGGGCTGGATATTACACTCACCCCCAAGCTGACAGGAGCTGCAGCTAATCACCTGCTCATTATTTTAACACATAGAGAGACAAGCCAAGTGATGGCAGGAGAAAGAAAGTGTGTATGTGTGCATGAGTGTGCGCGCGTGCATGTGTCTTTGTTTTCAATAAGACAGACAGAAACTAAACGCTTCGTTAGAGATTAACTTAGTCTGCTGAGGACTATGACTCCGACGGCGTTAATCTCATTTCCCATTTGCCGTGTTGTCACGGCCCAGTACGTTTAACAAGGGCGATAATGAAAAGTGAAGCATCAGCCTCATTAATTAAATTAGCTCCCTTATCCACACATCTCGCCAAGTCCACTCCTAAAAGCTCTGATTGGGTTCACCTTCCTGGATTGTACACATCAAAAAAATGGGCTGCTGTGGTGTTGCTTTTACTTTCATTTCTCTTTCCTGCAGCTGTCCGCCTTCAGGTCTGCACTGTAGTGGCGTTGTCAAGGGGTGACTGTTCCCATGATTGCAGATGGCAGATTTTTTATTTTTTTTTTAGTCCTGTGGTTCTCATTTGTGTGTCACCAGCAACCACAAGTTTACAATGAACATGAACTTTAACACAAACTTTAACACAACCATTAACACAAACAGTACATGGACATCAACAATGGCTATGTATTGGATCTACAGAATTTTATAGAAGTCCTATTTTAGTGGACCTCATTTCATTTCATCTGCAGTGTCGGTGTCTATGTAAATGAGCTACTGCTGAGCCACATTCCAGAGTACATGTGAACATCATCAGAACATCAGAGAACAGCAGAGCTCTTCTTAAATGAGGTCACAATAGGGGAAATATCTATTTGGCTTGTTTAAATTCTGGGCAATACAAAATGGAAAAGGACAAACAGCAGGGGATTTTTTTTCTCTCTTTTGAATGATTTTGTGTTTGTGCGCCTACACTGGAGACCCATCTGAATGTCGAAAAAACTTACGTGAAAGTGAATTTCGCATGAAAGGTGTCCTTTAAAATAGGCTACTAGTTATTTTGTGAAATGCAACCAACTAAATATGCACGATATATATGAAATCCATCCATTTATCTAGGAACCTGTGTAGTCCAATTAGGGACCGTGGGGTCCAGTGGTGACCATGACTGTGTATTTATTCCCATTTTTACAAACATGGTAGGATATTAAATACTGTACCACAGCATAAGTAAAATGATTCCTGCATGTCCAGGATTAAAAAAAAGATCAGTGTGCTTCTTTAGTAAAAGCTAATTATGCAATAATAAATATATTTTAGGCCACCTTTGAGTTTAAATCTAAAGACCGTATGGATGCACTCTTACCAGATTCAGATGAAGACGGTTGCCGTAGCATGTCGTCTTAGTCTTGGTATACCACTTAGACTGTGGAACGCTAACATCACATTATATAAACCATAAACATCCATCCATCAGAAAGCTTTATCTTTTGAGCAGAGCTTCATTAGGGACAATACCTTTGAAAAGTATAAGGATTTAGCCAGCTAAATGCGGTTAATGTTTTAAGAGCGCTTTTACCTTTTTAAAGTGAAACCTTGGTGTTTAATTTCTCTTCTTTGGCATATCCTTTTAGTCATGCTCTTTGGTCTGATGCTTTTTGGACCAACACTAAGGTTTATACTCTAATTTTCTTTCTTTTATTTTGGCAGCGTTATAGATGGAGGTCTGTATATTTTAGCTCCATCAGGCTCTGATGCTTGATGTGGGTGTAAAGTTCAGCTTTTTACAGAAGCCGATTCTGCACTTTCTCTCTAAATTCATTGATCTTCACCTTCTCTCTTTCTCTCGCTGCGGAATTCCTCTAAAAGAGGTCAGGATTGGAATATTTTATTTCTTTATTTCTTTTAGCCTCTTTATACCTATCATTTTTAAAGCCTTCTCTCGGCTCACCACAGGAACGGCAAACCTTTCAGAGCACATTAAATGATCTCCGTCATATATTGATATTTTGGACTAAAGCCCACATGCTTTTACGCAAGCATGAACAGGGCACTTAACCATGTAGCAAAGGCGGCATAGGGAAAAAGAACACAAAAGGCTTGCGGTTTTAAATGCACAGTTCGAAATGTGATTAAAGCGCTACTGTTCGCTTAACTATAGCTCACGGAGACTTAAGACTTCAATTTAATTTCTGGGGCGTTTAAAAAGTCGCAGAACTTTTTAACCCTTTAAATAAAAAATGCATGTTTCGTTCTTTTAAAAAAACATTTATTTAGATCCTACTAAAAAGGAACTTTTCAGCTTGAACAATTATACTTGCATTTGTTTTTTTTTTATCGCTCATACAGAATGAATGAACGAATGCCAGTTATGAAGTTATGAGGTGGAGCCTCCATGGTTCGAACTTGTTTTTCCAGCATATCCCACAGATGCTGGATTGAATTGAGATCTGGGGAACTTGGAGGCCTTGAACCCTGTCATGCTTTACAAACCAATTCCTGAGCAGTTACAGTGTAGCATAGTGCATTAACCTGCTGAAAGAGGCCACTGAAATTAGGGTACATTGTTGCCATCCATATGGATCCGAGAACCCAAGAATTCCCAGCGGAGCATCACGATGCCTCCGTTGGCTTGGTTTCATCTGCTTTCGCCTGGGGAATCTTGGTGTCATTTCTTTCCCATATAAGTGGCATGCACCTGGCATGCAAGTCCATATGATGTAAAAGAAATTTGCATCAGACCAGGCCACCTTCTTCCATTGCTCCGTGGTCTACTACTGATGCTTACCGTGAACGGTCTGCAGCTACCCAGCCCCATATTAATCAAACTACAATGCATCAAACTGTGATGGCAGCTTTCTATTAGGGCCAGCACCACTTTCAGCAATTTTTGCTATATATTGTGATGCTGTATACTTACAGTGTCGATCAGTGAGCCAGGATGCCCATGACCTGTCACTGGTTCACCAGTTGTCCTTCCTTGGACCACATTTGTTAGTTACTAACTACAGTACTTCAAACAGGGAACACCCAACACAACCTCATGCTCTGTCCCAGTCATCTAGCCATCACAATTTGGCCCTGGTCAAAGTCTCTTAAATTCTTACGCTTGCCCTTTTTTCACATGCCCATGTGGGTCTTTCCCAGTTGTGGACAAAAAGTTGAAATCCCTTTGCATGCTGTAGTGTTCCAATTTCCACCACTGGCACTAAGGGGACACATCACCCGGGC